>PVJH01001641.1:0-193248 GCA_004026705.1 Nesogale talazaci | reverse complement strand
GTCCTTATTATACCTTTTGAACCAAGTTGATACTGTTTTTATGTTTCTCTCCTTCAGAGAGTTTAACAACTTGACACTTTTTAAGACAAAATATGATCCTGTCCCTGATGCTAAATAAGAACTGCTCCTGGCTGATGGCATATACGCAGAACCTTACAGTGGAAAAACAAACCACGTAACATGAATAAAAGAAGACTCCCTTTGGAAGAGGTCAATCTTCTAAGAGATAGCTAATTTCCTCTAGCTGAAAGGATTAGCCATTGCCTTGATTTCTTATTGTTTTGGTGTTGGAAAATCACCTTAGCCTTTTTAAACCTTAAAAGAAAAGATGTCACGATGTAATTTGTATGGCTATCTAAGATGAACAGATCTCTTATTCTTTCTGATTAATACCAACACAAGGTTAGCAGTTTCCCGCTAATAGGGAGTCTTGCTCCCCTGGGAAAACAAAGAAACAGCAGGGAAGGAAGCAGGAGAAAATCACCTTGCTCAGTGTAGAAGATTGAGACCCTTTCCTACAAAACCAGGACAAGAAACAATACCACTGAGACAACACTGACTCATAGCGACCCCCTGTGGGTTTCTGAGACTTTAACTGTTAACTCTTTATAGAAGTGGAAAACCTCGTCTTTCTCCCATGAAGCTACTAGTGATTTCAAACTGTGGACCATGTGAATCACAGCCAGACTCCTAAGCACTACATCACCTGGGGCACTGCTCTCTCTAAGAAGGGATATCAAAAGCTTTCAGCAAGAAATGGTAGGTTCTTGGGATTGCCCAGTGTTACCAAGACTGGCAAGACCACCTGATTACATTGAGAAAAACAGAGTCAATATGACAAAGACTAGTTCACCTGCAATGAAAACACACTATGTTTTTAATTAAGCATATAAAAATATAGATGGTTACTAAGGGTTTTCATTACAGCAGTGTCAGAAACCAAAACAGAACTAAAGCAATAGCATGCTCATGAGAAAGATTTTAAGCAGTCAAGGGTGTTCACTCTCCCCAAGACAGAAAGTTTCCTTTCAGTCGCACCTAGAGGAGGGGGACTTTTCCCAAGTCAATCGACTCATAAGTAGTTCTAGCCCATAAATAGCCAAGGTGGGGACCTGAAAGTGCCAAGAAAATTGAAAAGGTGTTAATTTTGTCAGCATTGCAATATGACGTGGGCTGGTGAAGAGGTCAAATGATACCGTTCTTCCTGCAAAGTACAATCTAATTAATATAATTTTCTACAGGTTTAAATCATTGATCATAAATATCTATAGAAAAGAAAATATCTTAAATCCCAAAGTTATGGTAATTCTAAGTAGATGTGAAATGTTAAGAAACAAAACATGCTTGCTTGAGATTTTTTTTTCTTTGATCTCTGTTAAAAATAAGTAAGTAATGTGGACTGGCTACCTAGTCTGTTGGATAGAGTTATATAAAATTCTTAATAATGTGCCAGTTACTTAAACAAATCCAAAATTCAATCTCATTCTGTTAAAAATACATCTCATGGTTTAGAAGAATCCTTAAGCCTGTAGAATTTCCTAAAGAAACAGCATTCTGCTCTCTCACAGGACTCTAGACTGGGAAGCAAGACTCCCTTCATATAGCTTAATGACTATTTCATGGTTGTAAAATTGTCCCTCCTAACTATTGTGAGATAAAAAGAAATCCACTACATAATCCTTTCACATTAACATTCACTTTAAGTATCTACAATGTTGGTAATAGTCTATCTACATTTTTGAGAGCCTATTATGTACGAAACCCTGAGCATATTATTTTAAGAGTTATAGAGAATCATAAAACTTGAGTTTTTGCCTTTAAGATACTCCTAATGTATTTGGAGATACAAGACAAACATCTAACATCTATACACATAAATAAAAGGCAGCATATGTGTTACTGCCAAAATGCACTATTCAGTTCATGAACCTCAGAGAAATGCATATCCTGGAGGGAAAATAAACTCTTAAAGAGCTTCAAATTGCTGCACAGGACTTCCTGCACATTCACATTTTAAATAAATGTCTTGCTTTTCAATTACATTCAAGTTTTTTCTCACTCTCATTAAGATATGGCTAGTAGGTCTTCTTCTGGGGCTCACTCACCGATGCCATGCCAACACATAGTGGATTCATAAAGCAGGTAGTTATCTACCTCATCACCAATGATCTGAGATTATAAGAGTCAGGAATGACCCCATTCGCCCATCTTAGTATTAGAGCAGAAGGAAGAGGTGTAAGAAGACATAGTCTTCTGGTAAAGAGATGTCCAGTCTTTCGCTAATCAATTTACTCTTGCATTCAACAGTTCTTGTTTGCCTATATTGTGATAACACACTTTGGGTACTTAGGGAGACACAATAAAAAGGCACAGAAATAGCAGGAGAAAAAGATAAATCCTATAACATAAAATGTGCTGTTCAGTTTCAGAGTAAAAATTGATATTTTATGAACATCAAATAAGACTTCCTTGATGAGCTGGCCTCTGAACTCTCAGCTCAGAATGATAAAGCTTTGAGATGGGAGGAGAGGGAGAATAATGTGGCTGAAATAGAAAGATGATCCTCATGAGAATGGAAAAAGTTAAGTCCAGGACTGAACAAGGAGGACATTTGGGCTGGCACTTAAATAGTGTATTCTTTGGTTTTCTATTATGTAGCCATGAAAATCATGATGGGCAGATCTATAATGCCCAGGTCCATTAAACTTAGCATCTAGTTAAAATAAGTAAGACAGAAAACTCTTCTTTCTTTCAATAAGACAGCATCCTCTTTGACCAAGTACTCAGCAATTCAACATATATTGGTTGCAAAATTATTGAATCTGAAGAAGTATGTTCTTAACCATATGTTGTTTAGTATAGAACAATGGCATTATCCAGGATGAATGAAAACCTTTTTCCTAGACAGGTGAAGTTTTACCCTACTAATAAATGCATAATTACTCCCATGGGACATTTTCTATTCTCATCCTAAATGTTTCACTCCTAAATGTGATTACCTTTCATACTCTTGGGACCCAGAATGAGTGTTCAACTCATCTTGACATACAGGAATTTTTATTGATCCCCTGCCCAATTTTCCCCAAATTTCACACGATCATAGATCATTAGAGAAAACTTCTGGCAAGTTCTACAAAGACAGCACATTTTTCAAACTTTATATTAAAAACAAAACAGGGCAGTGATGTCACCCCCCAAAAAAGCAAAACAAAAAAACTGGGACCTAGAGAAGCCAAAAGTGAAAAATGCAGCCCCTAACTGACAGACTCTACACTTTAAAAACAGGAAATGTTGACCTATTCATCAATGGGTTAGCCCTGAAATAAGAAAGACAGTGTTCATTCTCCAACTATATCAGAATAGCCTTTGTCTAGGTCTGTTCTATTGGTAAAAGATTATTTTATTTTACACACTAAAAAGGTGTTTTGTTACCAAGAATCTGCACCATAAGAATAGTATTGAATATGAAGAAAACCATTTCGATTAATAAAACTTCCCAGCTTTATTTCGCTGTTCAGCAGAGCTTCTGTAGGAACTGGGGAGGTTTCAGGCATCCACAAGGCAGGCAAACAATTTTCAACAAGGAACCTCAATAGGGAAAAAATTTGGTCACTCAGGAGGACAGCAAGATTTTTTTTTTTGTAGAGAACATTTGTTCATAGAGGATAATACAGAAAGTTAAACCTACTAAGAAAACTCTGAGAAAGAGAGAGTCAGAAGACAGAGGGGATGAAAAACAACAATAACAAAATAGTGTACTTTGGGTCTCTAAGCCTATTTTACTTAGGATAAAAATACAATGATCTAAAGCTACTAGGGTGATTTTTCTTGGTGAACATCTGATCAGCTTATACCTTTATATCTTGGTACTCCCTTTCCCCCAACGTGTTATGGGAAAAATGTAGCCTTTACAACTAATTCACAGATATGAACATTTAAATACAAACAAAGGGTGAAATCTATAAAATGCATGAGGTATAATGATAGATTGATAATATTTTTTAAAATAACTTTTCAGAAAATGCACATGGATACTATTGTTCAAAGGCATTATTGTCAGAGCTTATGCACTCAGTCACAATTGCAGGCACTGAAAGTACTGAGTGTCACCAGTTAAGCCACCAGACTTAAAGTAAAAAATTTGGCCTCTTAACTTTTTTTTTTTTTTTTGTGGGGGGCATCACTGCCTCTGTTGGTCATGGGCGCTACCCAGTGCTGCTCCTGAGAGCTGCCGCTGGATTTGAACCACCAAGCCTGCGGGCTGCAGTCCTGCACTCAACTACTTACGCCCCAGGGCTCAGCCCCCCTCTTAGCCTTTTATAGTTATGTCAGTCTTGATACCAAAGTTATTGTCTAGCTTGATCAGTTATCTCATTGATCACATTTGACTGTGACATGTTTAATTGTTTTTCAAACATGGTGTCACTCATAGGGAATAGGGATTTGTTACCTTTGAGGGTATTAGAAAATATGTACTACAGTCCACATGCAAAGACCTAGAATCAAAACCCTAAATGGAAGAACAAGCTCAGCACATCATCAACTGAAAGAAAAAAAGGGAAAAAATCATGCTTTGAGTTGCAATTTTGAAAGCTTCTAAGGGCAAAATATTGAGCCACACAGGAAGCATCAGGAAAATATGGGAGAAAAATTTACAGTCATTATACCAAAACAAACTCCTTGACGTTCACCATTTCAAGAGGTAGCATATGATCAAGAACCAATGTTACTGAAGAAATAAGTTCAAGCTTCACTGAAAGCATTGATCATAAAACCTCCAGAAATTGATGGAACATCAATTGAAATGCTTCTACACGTTGATGAAGCACTGGAGGTACTCCATGCTAGGAAATTTGAAAGACGGTCACTTGGAAGAGATCCATAATTGTAACTATTCCTAAGATCGATGCTGAACAGAATGCACCGAGGAGTGAACAACAGTATTAATATCACTAGCATGTAACATTTGCCTATCATCCAAAAACTGTTGTAGCTATATAGTGACAGGTTGCTGCCAGTGGTTCAGGCTCAATTCAGACAGGAGGAGGTTGTAGAACATGCTGACATCAGATGACCCCTCACCCAAATGAGAAAGTGTCACAGAGATACTGGTGTTTTATTGACTATTCCGAAGCATCTGCCTATGTGGATCATAACTAATTGTGGCTGGACTTGAAAAGAGTGTGAATTCCAGAAGCCCCCATTATGCTCATGCATAACCTGTACTTATATCAAAAGGTAGTGGTGTCTGGTTTTGTTTTACTTTTTTTGAATAACCGTCCACAAAGGTTTGAATTGTAGGGTCATATTAAAAACTCTATGTCCAACATTTTGAGGAAATGTTAGCCTGTTTTTGGAAAACAACTGTGCCATTTTACATGTTCATTAACAGTGTATAAGAATTCAGATGTCTGATCATTGAAGACAACTCAGGTGCATAAGCAAATGTGGTAAAGAAATCTGAGGGTACCAGCTAGCAAAAGAAGTAGTGTATGGGGTCTTAATGACTTGAAGTTAAACAAGCGGCTACGTGGAACAAGCACACCAGTCTGTGTGAACACGAGCTGTTCATAGGATCAGGTATCACATATCAAAGAACAAAAACATATTGTGAATGAGGTAGAGTGCGGAGTGGAGACCCAAAGCCTATCTGTCGACAACTGGACATACCCTTACAGAAGGGTTGTGGGGAGCATATGAACTAGTCAGGGTGCAGTATAGCACTGATGAAGCATAAAACTTTGCTGTAGTACTTTAATGCTTCCTGCTCCTCCAATATCATTCTATCTTACAAATCCTGCTAGACCAGAGAATGTACACTGGTACAGATCAGAGCTGGAACTACAGAGAATCCAAGACAGATGATCCCATCAGAACCAATAATGACAGTAGTGATACCAAGAGGGCAAGAGGAAGGTTCAAGAGCAAGAGTGAACAGATCACAATGATCTACATGTAACCTACTCCATGGGGGATAGGCCACAGAAAAGTTGGTGAAGGGAGATAACAGACAGTATAAAATGTGAAAAAATAATAGTAACTCATAAATTAGTAAGAGTTTGTGAGGGAGGGAGGGAGGAAGATGGAGGGGGAAGAAAATGAGGAGCTGATACCAAGGGTTCAAGTAGAATGAAAATGTTTTGAAAATGATGATGGCAATAAATGAACAAAAGTACTTGACACAATGGACGGATATGTGGATTTTGATAAGAATTGTATGAATCCCCAGTAAACTGATTTTAAAAAGAGAATTCAGGTGTGTCTACACCATGGCAAACAATTGTTACTACTTGTATTTTTATTGTACGCATCTGAAATATCTCAGTTAGTTTTGATTATGACCATATTTTTGACCTTATAGTAATTTGCATATTTTCATTGGAGAACTGACTATCTAAATTTTTAGAATGCTTTTAGTATTTGGATTAATTTTCTTTCTTGAGTTGTATGAGTTTTTCCCCTGCTGTTTTCTTGTGAATGGCTTTAATCATATATTAGTATGTCATATGTACATTTACCCAACTATAAATAAGAATTTTCCCTAATTTTTATAAAAAATTGAAATACTTCCACATATCTCTTACATTTCCTGTCATTTTATTGAGATGTCTTAAGGTCCACCTCATTTTGAAATTTGTGTACTCTCACTGATCATATTTGTCGAGGGGTCATTTAAGGGATGGGCTGATAACTGCAAGGTCAGTAGGTCAAACCCAACAACCCCTCCAGCAGATAAAGATGAGACTGTCTGCTCCTGCAATGATTGATACCATTGGAAACGTTATAGGGTTGGTATGAGTCATAATCAATTCTATAGTGGGGGTGGGGGTTGGTTTTGTTTTTAAGTCTTTCAGTGAATGGTCTTTATCTCAGACTCAAAATATAGAAAATGTTAGAGCTACTTAGAATACTTTAAAAAGTCTGTGATTTAGTCCTGAGACAAATTTGAAGTAATAATTATGGGAAGCATTTAAGAGCTTATTACATGTTTTGTGAAGGAATAAAATTCACCAAAGGCCTTTATGAGTCACCAAACTTTAAGTAGTAGGCAATGTTCATTTAGAAAGGCAAACAAAGGAGAAGGATTATTTTCATCTGGGTGAAAAATTGTTGATCCTCTGATACCAGAACCTTATAACCAAAGCCTGAAGATTTTTCCACATATGGACTAAGAGCAGATTGTTTGCAGACTGAGAGCCCTGGCAACAAATCAACAAATGAATCCATTTCCAATGCAGGTCATATATATATATATATATATATATATATATATATATATATACCTATATATATTTATTATATATATTAGATATATAATAGCTTTCTCTAGTTTGAGAAGATAAACAGATCATAGGTCCATATGACTGTCAGAATAACTACCTACTCATAGATCTACAAGACTGCTTAAAAGTTATGTGGCAGCTTCATTGCTCTTAAGATTGGCATGCCTGTTATAAAAATTCATTGTATTCTTTGCATTTCTTTTATGCATCTACTGCTGCTCCTCTTTAGTGATAAATATCAAAAAGGGAAAGAACTTCACATCTTTACAAACTAGTTGTGAACAAGTCACTTAACCTGAGTTTTCACTTTCCTCTTCCATATATTTCTAGTGCTAACTAGAGGATGTAGTCCTTTCTTCTACAATTGAGTGAATATTACTTGTGACATCATGGAAGAACACTTCTAAAGGTGCTGAAATAAAGGAAAATATTAATTGTGGCTTCAATTATTGCTTGATAATCTCAAACCAACTAGATTACTTTTGCTTTTACTTTCTTTTCCTATGTTAATATGGTATTTGAGAAGGGCTTACACAAATGACTGAAAAGTTAGGTATGAATAGAATATTTCTCAAATTTATGTTTCATCTTCCCTCTGAGAAACATAAGAAAGCTTGCTGAAGAATGAATGCAAGGTCACATAGACATCACTTAAACCTGATACAAAGACATGACACAGCAGGTTTTTGTTATGGGTGGCCTTTCAGGTGGTGGGAGAATAAAGGAGGTGACTGCAGCGCTTCTCAGTGGGACATGATAGAGTGCATTTCTTTGAAACTTGCACTGGGGGGAATCATAAGAATCTTGCTTTTATAGTTTCCCTGCTATAGTCCCTGCTCCACGCAACCATTACAAATGGAATCATTGCAGGCCCTCCCAGATGGACTGGCTTCTTATTAGGCAGCCAAAGGGAGAAAACTAAGAGGTAAGTGAACATGTCGTTCCTGAAGAAGTGAGCTGGAATTTGTTAAAGTAGCTAATGAAGACAAAGTATTAAAAGGTGTTCCAAAGCAATCATGGCTAACTATCAAAAAGCATGAGGTAATTCCCAACTTGGAAACAAGCCAGATAGAAGATTAGCACCATTTATGCTAGCCAAGATGCCACAGGAGTTCAATGACCACAAAAACAATACCTTCCAGGAAATGAAAACCACTAATGGGTATTATTTTGGTAATTCAAATGCTTTCTTCCTTTATAAACACTTGTCCCTTTTGGAAACATGTTTAATGACGCAGTGTCTCCATTTATATGTGTGCTTGTGTACTGCTGAGTTCACCGACAGCACTCAATAAATAATAAATCATAATCATCCTGACCCAAAAGTCTGCAAGTAGGAAAACAGCATCCAAAGATTTATTGTGGGTAAATCCTGTAAAAATCGATCTGATTCTTTAAATAGAAAAATTGCTTTGAAGGACGATACTCTACTGATTTATGATGCAAAGAAGATGTAATTTTTAGGATGGCAATAATAACTGTAATAATCAATGACCCATGTGGTCCATAGTAAGAAAAATAAAATAAATAGAAACACCCAGAAAATGCAACATATTACTTAAGAAATTTAGGAAGTTTTCAAGGCTATGATGCTTTTAAATAACTGGCCTCAGTCATCACTTCCCTTCCACATATTAATTTCTTCTTTTTACTGCTGATGAAAGAAGCAGTATGTTTAACTAAGTGAGGAGAAAAGCTAATAGACCTATGTGCAACTCACAGTCCATGCAGACCTAATTTTATCATTCAGCTGTACTTTTACCTTAAAATTTACCTTTTCCTTTATTTTACTTTGCTATTAACCTGTTTGCTCAGGATCCCTCATAGATCAAGACTGTTGCTTCACATGGTGTTCCTGACTACCCAAGTGCTCCTTTCGGCATCATTTTGTTCATCGTGCACTGCCACAATCACCTCATAACTACCTCTCTCTGCCAAGACGTGTCCACCTTCCATTCATTCATCATTTGGCGTCCATAAGGATGGTCATCAAGCATCAAAGGTCACTCTTCTCAAAACACCTCAATGATCCCCCATGGTTTCTTCGACAGGATTCCAGTCTGTGCTACTAACCTAGTTCACAGTTTATGTTTCAGCTTTAGCTCTCCCTGCGAATTTCTTTCTTTTTTTTTTTTTTGGAGGGCATCACTGCCTCTGGTGGTCGTGGGCACAACCACCTGTGACTTTCTTGAAGGAGATTTTGTCTCACTGATATAACAATAATGCCACAAGAAAGATTCCTTGTAAGAGTCTCACTTTGTTAACGTTGATTCTCAGTATGGACGTCACTTCCTCACCCCTCTATTACTTATTCAGCTACTTCTTTTAATTAATAGTCTACCTTTATGCAGATGGCATGGCACTAAAAATTAGGAATGAACCTGAGATTGGCAGTAAATCAGAAAAGGGCCGAGGAACGGTCATAAATACATCACCAATTAATTGTCTGTTTACTTGCCCGGTTCAATCTTTGTTGAGTTGGTGTTTTTCCCTTTAACTTTGTACTACGAATTTGGTGCACTTTTACTGTGATAAGTAGCTTTCCATTCAAGGATTCCCGCACATTTTGATTCGTGACCTTGTTTGCAATCCCCACAGTGTAATCCCACTCTTGCCGACATTTGCTGTTGCCATTTTTCCTTCCTTATTCATTCCTGCCTTCTGCACTTTATTCCTGGACAAGTGTTGTCCTTTAAATCTCAGATGGCTCATTGTTCTAAGGCATGCATCTCTCCTTGACATTAGTTAGTGCTCACCTTAAACCCCAACTCACGGCCATGCCATCCTATAGGACAGGGTACAATTGCCTCTGTGGGTTTCAAAAACTATCAGTCTTTATAGAGCAAAAGCATCATCTTTCCCTTGTGGAGGATTTGTTGATTTCAAACGACCGATCTAGAGAATAGCAGCCCAACACATACCACCTGTAGGCCCATGTTCACTGTGTCGGTCTGTCATTGTTGGACTAAAAGTTGAGCCACGAGACTCACTTCAGTTACAGACCCGAATGGCGTCTAAGGGTAGTAGTCACAGGAGCTCTGTCAGTCTCTATCAGACCAACACACCTGCTTTTGTTTTATGACTTTCAATTTTGTTCCACAGTTTTACAGGACCTCCTATGGCGATTGTCTTTAGAGTGGTCAGCAATGGTATGTGGGAGATAGGTTAAAAGTGTATCTGTCAACTCCTCCATGAAGTCTTTTGTGGTTTCTTTGCTTAGTGTTATTTCCTAACTCCTATATAATTGCACCATTTAAAAAATCATTGTGTCTGGGGCTCATACGACTCTAATCACAGCCCACACATCCATCCATTTGTATCAAGCACATGTGTACATTTTGTTGCCATCATAATTTTAAAACGTTTTCTTTCTACTGGAACCCTTGGTATCAGTTCTTCCTTGTTTCCCTTCCTTCCACCACCCTACCCATACACCCTTGGTAATTTATGAATTATTATTATTCCATGTCTTACACTGTCCGATATCTCCCTTCATCCACTTTTCTGTTGTCTTACCACTTGGGAAGGGGTTATACAGAGATTATTGTGATTGATTCCCCCTTACCCTTTTCCCAGCTTCCCCTTCCCCTCCTGGTATCACTACCTTCAATATGGGTCGAGTTCATCTATCCTGGATAACCTGTGTTTCCAGCTTTTATCTGTACCCGTGTACCTGCTCTGGTCTAGCCAGATTTGTAAGGTAGACGTGGGGTCATGTTAGTGGAGGGAAGAATGCATTAAAGTACTAGAGGAAAGTTGCATGTTTTTTTCAGTGCTATACAGCACCCCGATTGACTCGTCTCTTCTTCGTAACCCTTCAGCAAGGGCATATCCAATTGTCTACAGGTGTGTTTTGAAACTCCAGATGAAATCCCCCTCCTTCACAATGATATGATTTTTTTGGCTCTGGATTTTTTATGCCTGATACTGGATCCTGTACAATTTTTTATAGTATCTATGTAGTTCTGCTTTATATAAGATGGTGGCTACAGGTGTGTCAGTATAGAATCGAGCTCTACAAGCTGATTTTTTTTCACAAGGAGATATCAGAATTTTCATTCAAGGCAGTGCAGAGTAGTAACAAACCTTCAACTTTTGTTTAGTGACCAACTGCGCTAAGTGGCCCCAGGAACTGTAATTTCCACCATCAATTAAAATGGACTCCACAGTAACCTTCTTGCTGCTTTAAAATTGCAATATATTTTAAGTTTGATTTGCTTAGCTTAGTTTTTGTATACAGAATGCTCTCCTAGTAAGGTAGAATTTGTTTAAGTAGCTAATGAAGAGAAGGCAGGCTGTTATGAATCCAAAGTACATGGGTTTTGCATGTAATCAATACTTAATATATGTTTATTCCATTGTTGCAGTAGACATTGTATCCACGAGGAAAATAATGCTAATCACCTTGACTTTTTGGGTTTTGGACTCTAAGTAATCCTGGCCATGTATGTCTTTAGTCTCATGCCAACATTGACAACTATTTCCCTAATATATTAAAGTGTCTTCATGCATCATGCATGTGCTATGGATGTGTTTAAAAAATCAGCACTGGAATCAATTGCTGAAGTGGGGAGAGCATTCATAGGGGTGGGAGGGTGGGAGGAACTCCCTTAACATTTACTATCAGTGGCTGTCTTTAAAACATCAGCTTGTCGCTCTTTGTGACTTTGGAGAACATGCCTTTAATTAAAGTTTCTTTGGATTCATTACCACTGTACATTATGTTTGTGAAGTCTACCTAATCAAGTGTCATCAACAATAGAAATGATTGTGTTCTGTCATTAATCACACAGTACATAAAACATTTCCCTGAAATGTGTGTGGCATTAATTTGGTATTAAAAGAAGTATGGGATTAAAAGCTATCATGAAAACAGTCTTCATTTCCAAAAGGACCATATTGTGTTACTCTGTATTATAATTACCAGCTTATGAGAAATGTGTAACATCTCTATCTTCCAATTAGATTATAAATCCTATGAAGGTAGGGGCTATATCCATCTTCTTCAGAGTTAAATTGTCAGCACCTTGAAGAGTCTTGATGCATAGTACATACTCAGGAATATTTGTTAGATAAATTTAGCATATTGCCATACTAAATCAAGGGGTAGGATAATTATAGACCAGAGTAGTTTTTCTCTCGCTGAATCCAAGAAATTCCAAACACTTATTTTAATTTAATATAACTTGAAGGCAGTGATATAAATTTAATCATACATTGAAGGCAGTGATTTGGGATTTTTGCTTAATGTTTTTGCAAAAAAAACTTTTCACTTTCGTGGGGCTGCTGAGTTCAGTGTACATCTATATCTTAGCAAATGGCAGCAAAATGCATAGTACTGGGAAAATAAATACAGGAGGAACAATGTGCCTTCACTAATCCTTCATGATAACTTGGGAGCATCAAGTCAAGTGTAGATTTCCCTTAATGGGTGCTATCCTTAAGCTTTGAGATATGTTATCAGTAGATTTTGATCTTTCTTATTTCTTAAATTAAAATATCATATGCTGGGAGCTCTTAAAGCTCTTAATAATTCACACATCGATGGTCTCAAGCATCTTTGTACATATGAAGCCATCATTATTTTCTAAACATTTTCTTTCTAGTGACCCCTTAGTATCAGCTCCTTTTTTTTCTTCCCTTCCCACCCACCCACCTGGATGTCTTAATCAGTTTGGTAGTTTTTGCTATTGTTTTTATTGTGCTACTGTTGTTGATCAGTTTAATGCATACATTCCACATTCTGTAAGTTCTTCTCACAAATTTCTTACCTTTTCTTCAAGGGAAATTGTAAGATGAGTTTCTACCTTCACCCAACAATTTTGGGGGACACTATTAGAAGATAATCATGCATATTAACTTTGTAAAAGTCCTAAGGCAAGCTCTAAGTTCTTTGGTGAAGGCAATTTCATAACCCTATTTCCAAACAGACTGATTCTTGATAGCAGAGGAGATAGCTTACTGATCTAAGCACCACCTATGAAATGCCTCCATTGCCAGGAACCAGAGTTTCAAGTAAAAGTATTCTGCCTCTTAATAGCACTGCATGTTGAAAAATGTGCTGACAATCATGCATTATTCCTACCCTATTATGCAAAAGCCAGAACAGAGAACTGGAAGAGGACAAAGTCAGTGAGTGGGTGAAAGACGAGTGCATCCTACCAGTGCTCCAACAGAGCAAAGAGTGGAAAATTCGTGAGCCAAGATACGTACTCCTTTGCTCTACCCTAGCTGTACTACAGTGTGGATGCCCAGAATTGATGAGCATCTAAAGGACTATGAGATAATGTACTCGTCTGAGCCATGTGACTGCAGGGACTCCAAAAGGTTTACTGGAAGCAGCACAGTTTGGGCTGCAATTAGACCTTGCCCAAAGAGTGGGTATCTCACATTTTCCAACACAGGCAGTGTGCAGAAAAAGCCTAACCCAAGATACGATATCAACTGGGAATGGCTCATGTTAAGTACAGCTTCTTGTTCAAATCAGCATGCTACCAGAAATGTGCTGTCTTACACGAACTTGAGTTAAGCCTTTCCCCATAAAGTGATTCAATCATTGAAAGATGAAATCCACTGAAACAACTGTAAAATATTTCACACTTAATGTGTAAAATGAAGGCTATGGAATTTCAACCAAACAACAATTAAAACATCCCCATTTACCTCTATATCTACTATTGTTATCTTTTTTTCTGCATCCTAAATCATATAAGCAGGGTATAAAACAATATTGAATGAAGTATGAAGGAATTTGAGAGGTAAATGTATCCGAGTACACCTATGTTTCTAGCATAAAATAGTGTCCTTTTTATAGGATACAATAATCTCTGTGATAAATTATCCTTAAACCTTAATATATCCACTCATTAGAGACAGAAACGATGTCCTCTCTAAGTTCTATATGAAACTCAGGAGAAAGTGCTTGCCACACAGAATAACATATGCCTACTTATGTGGATGCATTTCCACATCTGACTGCTCTTCATGGGTGACTAGGATCTAGAAATACATAAATAATAAGCAATTCACTGCAATTAGATGGGAATGACTAATTATAAGAATGAGCTTCTCTCTAAGAGCAAGTTTTTGGAAGTCTCATAAGCAGTGATTATAACAATAAGCCCATCAAGAGCTACACTGTTTGATTTTAAAACTTGTAATACAACAATTCGAAGTCACCAGCCTCTTGTGCATGATCAGCAATATTGCTTAATAGTGTAAATAAGGTAGGGGTGGCTTGAGTGGACCAGTGTTCAAACACCATTAAGAAGAAGGCGAAATGAGAAATTCAAGGAAAAGGAAGAAAATAGGTGTCTTTCGTGGGAAGTTTAGGCATTGGGATAGTTTGAAATAAGGGGTGTGTCATATAGAAAATGCTTTATTCAGGAGGCTTAGCTGTACAAGTTTCAGACCAATTTAAAAAATATCATCATCAACCCAGACAAATGACCTATTTTCAGCTGTCACTTCTCCTATATATTTAAACTTTTTATAATCACAGAAAAATGAGTGCATTTGACATTTTCCAACTTTCCTGGAAAATACTCATTTGGACATTCTTCTACAATTGGTTTAAAAGATTTATGTGCCATTCAGTCATTTGAACATTGATGGATATAATTGTCTGTTTAAAATCCTACTCCATTTTTATTCTTAAAGTTTCTAATAAAATAACTGAAAGATTCTATGGAGAGCAGTGTTTTAATGACAATGCAGGTTGGAAGACCTCCATGCCTCAAGGGTGTTTTACTGTGATCTGACTCTGAGATAAAAGAGTGAAATGGATGCTTACATAAGTGAAGGTGATCATTGAATGCACACAGGAGAGCAAAATACCACAGGTCCGGCCCCGTCTTTACAACCATTCCCATGTTTGAGTCCATTGTTGTCGCCACTGTACCAATCCATCTCAGCAAGGGTCTTTCTTCCTCTTCACGGACCCTCTCTCTATTTTACCAAGCATGGTGTTTTTCTACAGAAATGGGTTCCTCCTACTAGCAGGTCCTAAGTAAATGAGACAAACTGTAGATGTCTTCACTTCTAAGACGTTTTTTCTAGGTGTTCATCTGTAAGGAGAGATGTGTTTGTTCTTCTGTAACCACGTGGTATGTTCAGTATCCTCTGCCAGCACCATCCATCAAAAGCTTCACTTCTCTTTCATTGCCTTATTCATTACCCAGGCCTCACATGCATATGTGGCAACTGAGTCCGTTGCACCTTAGGCTGTTGACACAGTGTACATTAAATCAGATGGCCGAGAACAGATGAAGTATGTGTTTTCTTAAAATAACGGGAATATATGAATCTATGAAACCTTCCACATTGTATCTTTAAATAGTTTCAATGGGAAGGTACATAACTGAAGGCTTTAAACAAACAACAGTCCTCTATTAAATACAAACAATATGATGGATAAGAGAACAGAATGATTTTCTTTGAAAGGAAAAGAGTAAAGGGGATGTCTTTGGTGAGCCAACACATGACACTATGATATGCCTCTTCAGCCACACAGAAAATGGTTGGATCACAGTGTGCAACATGCCATAGAAACCTCTTAGGTTTGGGAAATCCATGTCTCCAGATTGATTAGAATCTGGCTGAGGCTTCCTGGAGTTGTGTTCCTCTGGGTACTTCCTTCAGAGACTGTATTTGCTGACCTAATGAACTTAAACTGAATGCTTTGGGGTTGAGGCTTATAGTTTACTGGTATGCCCCTTGGGTATACCCGCTGGAACTTTGAAACATGTCCTGATAAACAAGTCAATTGTGGGCATCTTCATTGGCATGAATACTTACTAACTTCCTTAATAAATCCTGCAATTATCAATTTTGTCTGCAAGTTCTGCACAGCTATTGCAATGGATATCAGAAACCAGCGAGATAAATTATTGAAACATTAAATCAGCACAGTGCAGATTCCACATGGGTGTTCTGGAACTCCCATCCTTCCATGTGTTATCCAAAAATTAAGATTCTCTGAGTAGAACATCTTTGCATAGAACATAAAGATATGTAAACACTTTTCTGCAACTCCCTGCTTTCAGCCATGATCAAGGTAATACAATGATAACCCTAGTTTCACATCTTCTTCCAAATCTGGCAGTTCCATGCTGATGTACTGCTGTGATCATAACTGAATTATCTTCAACAAACATTTAATTGTGTGTAAGGTTTAATGACATTGTTTGCAAATTTTGCATTCTGTTGCATCAACTTTCTTTGGAATGGGCATAAATATTTGTCTTCCAAATTTCTTGGGATAGAATAATGAGTTCTACCAGTATCATGTATACATATATTTTTAAACTTTTTCACTGATACTCCATTAATTCCTGTACTCTTCCATCTTGCTAATGCCCTCACAGATTTCTTTTATATCACAGGTTCTTGAACATGTGCTGTCCTTTGAAATGGTTGAATGCTAATAAATTAGTTTTGCTACAATTGCTCTTTTATTGCTTCCCACTTTTTTATGCGTATGCATGATTCAATAGTTTGCCCAAAGAATTCAGCAATAGTGCAACTTGAGGTTTGAATTTTTCTTCTGTTATTTAGTTTGTGGCATGCTGAGCAAATTTTTTCTTGCATTAATCTAGGGCTAATCCTCCTAGGGGACACACAATGAATGCTGTGAAAATTAGGAAATATAATCCATAACACTCTGCACATACCTCACAAATCACTGACATGATGAGTCCTTCACTATTGAGACCAGCCCCCTTTCTCTGTCTCTGCTCACGTTTTGTGCAGACCATCCTTGCCTACCCTCCATCCTTGCCAACCTATTCTTTATTGGGGATACCTGCTCGATCTGCTACAGGTCTGCTCACATAGGTCCCAATTGTGTGAATGCACAAAGTGCCTGGTGAACCAGTACTTGCTCTCTGAGAACTGACTCAAAAACAATATCTCTGAGAAGTCTCCCCAGGTTGCTACAAGAAAAACACTTTTCTATAGTGAAATCCTTGTATAAAGTTTGATGCATGCTGCTTATTAGAAATTTGCACATGGATGTGTGGGTGCAGCAGTAGTTCGCTGCTAGAATTCTCCTTTTTCTGGAGAAGACCATTAGGTTCAGCCAGTTCACTTCAGGCATAGTCATTGTCCATCGGTCAGAAGAGGCTTGCATGTCATTATCATGCTGAACGAGTTTCCATGGAGCTTCTCAATCTAAAAAGATGGATTACAAAGAGAGATCTGGCAATCTTCTGAAAGCCCTATCAAATGAGCGACTGATTTCCACTGAACATGGGTAGTGTGTAGACTGAGGCAGTGCTTATTCTGCTGTGCTTGAGTCTGCAATGAGTAAGAGCGGACTTGGTGATAGCTACAGCAAACACTGCTTTGCAATGATTTCTCTGTATCTCAATTCTTTTTTGTGTGTTTTTTGGGGGGGAGGGCATCACTGCTCTCCAGCAGTGGGAGTAGGAGGCCCAGCCCCAGTGCTGGAATTGAACCTCCGTCCCAGTGGGCCGCAGTCCCGCGCACAACCACTACGCCACCGGGGCTCAGCCCTCAATTCTTAAATTAAAAAAAATCTTGGCTTGTGTTCTGGAAGGGACTAATGCAATTTTGTAGATAAATATTGTGTAAAATTTGTTCTTGTTGTTATTTGATTTTAAATTATGCACGTATTTTCTCTTACCACTAAAACTATTGGTATATGTATAAATGTGCTGAACACAATGGATGTATGTGTGAACTGTGATAAGAGCTGTATCAGTTCCCCAATAAAATGATATAAATATATATAGTGATATACAAAAACATCAAAGTATTTAAAACAAAAGTCCCACTTTCACCAACCTCTTCTTTAGAGAGGTGTCAAAAGGTTGCATATGTTTAAAGATATTTCCCTGTACAAATAGCCATTCTGAAATGTCTGGAATATGAAGGTGTGGCAGCTACATAATTTCCTGTCAACTTTCAAAGGGATGGAGTCTAGTCTGTCAAGTAGGTCACAGCTTGGAGACAAGAAGGAGATCAATAGCTCACTGGAGGCAGCATACACACACACACACACACACATTCCTGTTGAAAAGTCACATGGAGTTATGCTGACAGAGTTAGAACCCTGGAGCTGGAGAGCCATGTGTAGACTCTGACCAGGGCTGAGATGTTTCCATCACCACTGGAATCACAAGACTCTCCATCCACTGGCCTGTATTTTTCTTGAATTCTGCATCATTGCATGGCTGCATGAATCTAAAGAGGAATTTATGGACTAATCTCAACATATGGGATAAGATTAGACTTATGGCTTTGATCTGGACTGGGCTAGAATGTTTTCTTAATGTACAATTGTTCTTTGAAATAAAATTTTCTCTTACACACATAAGAGTGTCTACATATTTGATTCTCTAGTCAACCCAGAAGGTAAGCTAAAAAGAAGTACTGCTCCACTTCACATATGTACCAGTATATTCCAACAAAATGTTTATAAACAGAAATATTGCCCCATTTCCACCTGCTTCTCTAAGTTTACTTCCTATTGTTTACATATTATAGTCTTCTGTATTTCATTTAATTTATTCATTTATTCAGTAAACATTTGTTAAGCAAATGTCATAGCCCGGGTAGTGTTCTATGTAGCTTGTACGGATACAGTTTTTACTGAACCAAAGACTTTACCGCAACAGGCCTTATACTTCAGTAAAGGGGGGAAAAAAAACACATCGTAAGATATATGAGTGGGTATTCAAAATAAATCAGATTTGTTTTCCTCCAAATCTATGCATTTAAGTTTTCTGACAAAACATTCTTATCACTGTAAAACTATTCTGCATTAAACTTAATATATTTATCAAATCTGTGATTACAGTCTTGGAAGTAGTTTTCAAACCCATCTGTTTGGATGTCTGACAGCACTTCCTTCATTTTTCCCCACCTCTTCTATGCCTTCAAATCACTGTTCTTTCATGTCCTCTTCCTTTGTGGAAACAAAAAGAAGTGTCAAACAGCAAGGTCAAGTGAGAAAGGTGCTTGTGACGAGAAGGACCCTGTTTGTTTTCGTCCCAAAGTGGCACACTGAGTTGGATGTGTGAGCAAGTGTATTGTCATGGTAGCAAAACCAGACCCCACCTGTCACAAATCAGTCCTTTGTTGTCATAAACCACTATGAAATCTGCTCAGAACCTATAAAGAGAAAGCTTGATTAACCGTCTGACCTGGTAGAACAAACTCCAAATGTGTTATGAATCAACATTTTCATCCATTTGGGAAGTTCACAGACATGCAGAATGAGGTTTATCATCAATCAACATTTCACCCTTTTTGTTATTTTTTAAAAAACTTATTAAAATCATTTTATTGAGGCTTATACATAGTTTTTCACAATACTTAGAACATATGTTTTGCCAAGGACCTTCACATGTCTGCTGCCGTTATCATTCTCCAAAAATCCGCTTTGCCACTTGAGCCCGATATCAGCTTCCCATCCTTTGTCCTGTCCCTGCTTCCCCATCCCCTACCAACCCTCAATACTTTATAAATTATTATTGTTCTATCACATCTTGCACTGCCCGACATCTCCCCCTGCCCGCTCTTCAATGTCTGTCCTCCAGAAAGGAGGTTATGTGTAGATCCTTGTAGTTGGCTCCATTTCTCTACCCTACCTTCTCTCTGCCCATCCATTAACTCCAATCTCACCACTGATCCCGAGAGGCTCATCTGTCCTGGGTCCCCCATATTTCCAGCTCCCATCTCTACCAACGTATCTTCTCCAGTCCAGCTGGATTTGTAAGGTAGAGTTGGGATACTGATAGTTGGGGAAAGGAAACCTTCAGGAACTAGAGGAAAGTTGTATGTGTCATTGCTGCCTCACTGCACCTTGACTGGCCAATCTCCTCCTCACAACTCCCCTGTAAGGGGGTGACCAATTGCCCACATGTGGTCCTTGGGTCCCCACTCTTGCTCTCCCCCTCATTCCTAATGATGTGATTCTTGTTCTTTGATACTTGATACCCGCTCCCTTCAACCCCTCTTGATCACATAGACTGGTGTGCTTCTTCCATGTGGGCTTTATTGCTTCTGTGCTAAATTGCCATTCGTTTATCTTCAAGCCTTTAAGACTCAAACACGTTATCATTGGTAGCTGGGCACCACCCGTTTCCTCCACTCTGTTTGCCTCTGTACCCATTGGTATTCAGCGATCGTCTCAGGAGGGTGGGCACATATTGATTTTGATTTTTGTTCTTTGCTGCCTGGTATCTGATTCTTTCAACACCTCATGGTCGCACAGGCTTGTGTGCTTCTTTTATGGTGGGTTTTGTTGCTCCTGAGCTAGATGGCTGCTTGTTTACGCTCAAGCCTTTAAGACACCAGATGCTTTATCTTTTCATTGCTGGGAACCATCAGCTATCTACACCACTCTTGCTCATACTCCCACATGTCCTCAGTGGATGTCTCAGTAGTATGTGTACGCAGTGATATATATATTTTTTCTGTTTGATGCCTGTGACCTAATCCTTTCAACACCTCATGGCCATACTGGCTGTTGTGCTTCTTCCATGTGGGCATGGCCACTTCTTAGCTAGATGGCCTTTTGTTTATCTTTAGACTTTTAAGACTCCAGATGCTATATCCTTTGATAGCTGGGTGCCATCAGCTTTCTTCACAATTGCTTATGCACCCATTTTACTTCAGTGATTGTATTGAACCAGTGAGTATCATGGAATACCAGATTCATAGAACAAAGTGTTCTTGCATTGAAGGAGCACCTGTGTGAGGGTCCAAGATCCATTTGCTACCTCAGTACTTAACCTAAAAGCATATGTTCTAGTTATTCTCACCATATCATAGATAATTACATTTATGTATGTACATGTCTATGTTTAGACCTCTACAAGTGTCCTTTGTCTTCTAGTTCTTTCCTCTATTTCCTTCCATCTCCCTCCTGTCCCACCATCATGTTCCACCTTCATTGGAGTTTCAGTACTTTTTCTCAGTTACATTACCCTTGCTTAAACCCTACCAGGCCTCCCACACCCTCCCTGCCACTGATTCCAGACCACTTGTTGTTCCCCCATCCATGAGCCTGCCCATGCCCCCTTTCCACCTTCTTTCCCCATGCCCTCCAGGAACTGTTGGGCCCTTTATTCTCTCCTCCTGACTGTCTAACCAGGAGTGCTCCCTTCTTGATTTGGTTTGTTTTGGGGAGGTCAGTCCACATTACTTCCCCACCATGTGACCCCCAACACATCCTGTGTTGCTGGCTACAGTACGGAGCCAGTGTGACACGTCTTGTTGTTGTTTGTCCAGTCCTTTCTATGACCCATTAGGTTCCCGCAGGGGCGCAGTCCTCTGAGCATCGTGTGTCAGCGTGGGCATCAGACCAGCTCTCTTTCTCTTCCTCCCTCCTTGCCTTTCTTCCTGTGGGTGTGGCATGCTGACTCCTCCCCCAACATTTCACCTTCTTTGAAACAAGAAAACCACGTATACACTTAAGTTTTTCCCATGGCACTGTCAATATAAACTGTGTTTAACCTCACAACAGTTTCTGTGACATGTTTTTTTCTGAACTAGAAACAAAATTTCACAGCTGCATGCTGTTATCTTAATTTGCCCATCAAAAAAAATGAAGGTCAAGCCAAAAGGCTTTTATTAAAAATTTCGCTGTGACCAAAGAAAACTTCCCCAGGTGACGCCACTGGGTGCACTAACTCAGAGCAAGTTGCTCCATGCTCACCTAGCAGGGGAAATGCAAAATGGGAATGCTAAGAGCAGCACAGCTTTTTTCTTTTGGGGTGTGGGGGGTTGGGGTATCCTCTCATAGGTCTGAGTGGAATCAAAACAATAGCAAGAGTTTAAGAAAATAAGGATGGGTTTAGGCAAATTCGAATAGGGATAGGTTTAGATATGTACATATGTAAAAATATATATATTTGTAAATACATGTGAATACAAATATATGGATGCTAGCACACATATACATAGAAGACACAAATACAGATATTCATCAGACATGAATCAACACTTTCCATCACTGATTTTCTAGGTTTTAAGCCTTACATCACAGCTTATAAGTAAGCAGAGTCAACAGCATATGTTCTTAACAAAACTCACAATCTATAGCTCAGTGAAATGAATAGCACTTGGGACCTTTAAAAGCTCATAAATTACCTTCTAAGATACAACTACGGATCTTCGCTCACCAGGAACAGTAAGGAGGCAAACAAAAGTGCAGAGAAGAAACAAGTGTACAAGAACCACAGTATCATCTACCTTTAGACTGGAAGAACTAGATGGTGCTCAGCCTCCATTGGTTTGATCAGAGCTCAATAATTTATCCCAGATAGATTGTTAGGAAAATACAAGGCAGTACTCATATACTTACTAAAAAAGGTCAAAATTCTGCCAAACTGGAAGAAAAAAAAATAGAGACCGCTCTGGGACTGTCATACTGAGACATTCTTTAAAGCTAGAACAAAAGCCATCCTTTAGCAAAATAGCAGAGTGGCACACATTAAAAAAATATTGCCTAGGAAATCAGCACCTGTAATAGTTAGCTTGGTTGGATTAGATTTCTTAATTATTTGTCAATTGAGGCCTAGTTATTATCAATGATGTGACATAACACAGTGTATATTCTGCTGCTACTCATGTCACAACTCTGAGGTAGTTGAAAAGAAATTCTTCAGAGTTGTAGACCACTTCATATAGAAGCAGATACTGCTGAAAACCTTGTTTTTTTATTGTTTAATTGTTGTTGGTGGATCTAGATCAGTGGTTCTCAGTCTGTGGGTTGTGACGTCTTTGGGGGTTGAATGATCCTTTTATAGTCATTGCCTGATTTATGACAGTAGAAAAATCACAGTTATGAAGTAGAACAAAAATAATTTTATAGTTGGGGGGAATCACCACAGCATGAGAAGCTATATTAAAGGGTCACAGCATTAAAAAACTTGAGAACCACGGATCTAGATATTACATCTGGTTCATTGACCTCCACATCTTTGGACTTGAGCCAATGGCTTGCCATATTGCCTGCCTATCCTGGAAGTCAATGACCTGTCATCTTACCTCCCAAGTCTGGATTAATTTGTCTCTCTAGTCACAAGCCTGATTCCTTAACATGGATAGATCTGTCTTTGCAGCGTATGGCTGCAGCGGATCCTGGGTTCATCATCCCTCAAAGCTACATGTGCCAAGAAATACCTTCAGCTTAATATCTGACCTAAAGACTTGAATGCAGGCTGAACATACCAATTTCACAATTCTGTGAGTAATTTTCTTGATATGTTTCATATAAATATATGGAAAGGGATTGTAAAGGGCTGCAAAGGAAACAGTTAAAAATAATCTGGCATATGATGATAAATCTAATTGAAAATATCGTTTGCAAGTTGTTGGTTGGGAATCTAACTTGCTGTGTAAACTCTCACAGATAAATCAATAATATATGTTAATTTCTGGTAGCCGCTATAAAAATGGAATATAAGACAATGGAGAAAGAAGAGATGGCATTTAAGCAGACACTTAGTGGAGTGACAGCCTGCCAGCTCTCGTTCACAAAGCTGGTCCAGTGGAAAGAGTGGTGAGATATCTGCTGCCTCCATCCCTATTACATCCACTTGTCCTCTGTTCCATCCTCTTTGTCACCAGTTATCAATATAAGCATGGGCAATAATCTCTACTATTGTTAGCCTACTATCTATCCAACAAAGACAATAATCTGTGCTATAATAGTTAAACAATAAATAGCATCAGTTATTAGTTATTAATAAATAGCATCAGTTATTAATAGTTAAACAGTTAAATAGCATCATTCTGATTCTTGGTGAACTCTGACATGTTGGAGGAGAACCAAGCTTCATAACATTTTCAATGAGGGAATATTTTGAAACAAATTGCCGACCTTTCCTCTGAGGCACTTTGAGTAAAGATCTAATTGCCAACCTTTCTAACAGTAGTTGAGTGCTTAACCTCTCTGTCACCCAAGGACTCCTGCTTTTAAAATACACATCTCTGTAAATTCCCGCATCCACCACTCATCTGTAAGTTTTGAGTATTATCATGGCTCCTGTGTTGTGAAGCTAGAAGCTATGGCACCAACCAGTATTTGAAATACCCGCAGGGTTTCCCAAGGTGAACCGTTTTCAGCAAAGATCCAGACTAAGAATCAACAACAAAAAGGGAAGAGCATTTCCACTTCAGAGGGATTAGCCGCTGGAAACTTTATAAATTGCAGTGGGACACTGACAGAAGATGAGTCCTTCAGGTTGGTAGAAACTCAAAATAGGGCTCAGAAAGAACTACCTTTCAAAGTGGAATCATGGTGGAGTAAAGGTTTTTGAACTCCGTTTGCTGACAGGGAACAACTCTAAATGAGGAGAAACAACAGAAAACTATCAGTGAGATACACTCAGAAGGAGGCTGTGACAATGGGCTCAAATATAACAGTAACTGTGAGGATAGCAGAAGACTGCACAGTGTTTGTTCTATCATACACAGAATTTCTATGAGTTAAAGTCCGCTTGATGGCACCTAACTACATTAAGCTCCTTCAGCTGAAAAAGCATGTAGAACATGCAAAGGGAGAACCATGAGCTGTGTGGTTAGATTCCCTGAGTCTGATTAAAGGGAACGATTGTCCAACAATTCCTTATTTTGTGTTTATATTGAGATATTCTCCTTATACATGCAAAAAGTTTTACTTCTTCCAATTAAAACTAGATTGGTTGCTATCCTGACCAAGGTAAAAAATCTCCATTAGAAAGATAGATGGGGAGTCAGGCTTCATTATGATCAGCTCTCCCATACCTCCCAAGGGTTCTTGCCAAGCCTTAAGATTGTTCCATGAAACTTCATTTTACTCAAAAATTCACATGCTGATTCAAAGCAATCCTATAGGACAGGGTAGAACTGTTCCTGTGGTTTCTGAGACGGTACATCTTTAAGGGAGTAGGAAGCTTCTGAGCTTGTGGTTAATGGTCCTTCGCATAACATACATCACCACAGTGTATACTGCGTAGGGGACTAGAGTGACGATATATGTACTCTGATTCCTTAGTCCTGGACTGACTAGCAGTGTGTTCTATATCAAAGATAAAAAAGAATAGCAAGCTTTACTTAGCACTTCTTATAAGCTAGTAATGAGCAGGTGATCTCTTGTTTTACCATAGGAACACCATAAGGTCTTACAAATCAATGCCTATGTAGTGCTATAATGATCCCTATCTCTCAAATGGAGAAACTAAGGGTCAGAGACAGGTAATTAGTAACCTCCTCCCGACCATAAAACCCATTGGAAACAGAGTGAGTGTAGCAGTCAACATGGACTGAAGTATAATGTCATGCTTTCAGCCATGTGTCCTTTAAGCAAATTATCCCCTTACTATTGGCCATCAACTTTCTCATATGTAAAACAAATAACAATGTCTGTCTTGTGGGATCTACAGGAACAAACTCACCTATTAATTCCTGGAAACTTTATGGGTACTGGAACAAAATGTTTACCTAGCCTGGGCTATTATCAAAATTGTTGGTACATGTGACTTCACTGTTGTGGCTATTTCGTCAATCCATCTCATTGAGAATTTCCCTTCTTTATGTTGGCCTTCCTCTTGTCAAATAATGTCAATCCTAGACTATTCAAATAGAAAAGGAGATTGGAATCAGTTTCCTCTTCTGCTGCAGTCTCCTCTCCCAACCACTGCTCTGCAATTCCTTTTTGTACAGGATTAAATCTCTCTGTTGGCTGAAGGTTTCTGGAAGACTTATATAGGTAAGAGAGTGGATCTGGCTATTCATTTGAGAGAATTTCTACACAGATGTTTGGATCTCAAATTACGGTCAATAGTGATGGCCTAGCCACTTTAAAATAACAATAATTAGAAAATGAATTATCAGGAAGGGTAAATCAAATACAATTTCTGGCCCATCCTAGAAATCATGACAAAAATTTGAATTTGTGAAGGCTCAGTTAATAAAGCTTTACTATATTTTTCTGGGAGATTATGCAAAGTATTTTGAATAACATGATTTGAACTCATTTTAGAAAGTATTAAAATGAGCAATGGAGCAGACATTTCATCTTACTAGAGAGTTTCCATGATCAATTATGGATTACTTACACTATGCAAAACTTAAGTTCTGAAAGAAAGATGTTAAGTGAACATATAGGCAATGCTATTTCTTCAGACTGTTAACAGAAAATAATAACAAAAGGTTCATTTGATATAACCTGAAAGTTGCTTGGAACTCAAGTTTTGGAATTTAAATTTAGTTTCACAAGAGTGGTTTCTCTCTGACTCCTTAAGTCTACCCTTAATCTCCATTCTTTGTTAGTCTGAAAGTGAAAAGGGGACCGGACTAAAGACTGCCCCACTGTGTGAATGCCCACCAAGATCTTTCCAAAGAAAGATATGATGGAGAATGGTGAGCATGTGAAGCCATCCAGTGGGATGCTTGTATTATCCTGGGTTCTCTAGAGTAACAAAACACATGACACTAATATATGTGTAGAAAGACACAGGTTTACATAAAGAACAATGGCTCCCACAGTGGTAGATGTGGTTAAATCGAGTTTCACTCAAGTATGTATGTCCTATTAAGATGGAAGCTTTTCCTTATCCAAATGGTTCCCTGGAGCTGTGACATTGGGAACCCACGGTATAAAAGCAGAGCTAATCAGTAGGTAAGATGTTGTAGAAAAGTGACCACTGAGAGTTCCCAAGTTGGTTGCCAGATGCTAGAGATTGAGGAAGCCAGAAAGCCTGGAGAATGCTGGCAAAGATACATATTGATCCATCAGATGTGATGGAAGGCCAATGACAACACCACAGACCAGCAGACCAGATGGAAGGCTATGGCCAGTGGTGTGATTCAAACTACATTTGCTACACTAATGACACTTTTAAGTATAAAAAAACGACATACCAAAAAGTTGTATATTATTTCATATAGGTAATACTTAAATAAGAACATTAAAAGAGGTACACAAACTAGATTATGTTAATAACTTTAAAATATCAATGAAAAATATAACACTTGATAAAAAATGTATCTTAAGATATTTCCATATTGCTTCTTAATGGACATCATCATGTTCAATGTCCTTCCCTTTTATCCAAGCATCACAAATATGAATCATCCTTAACCATCTTTCCACTGCAGGAGTAGTATCCCATTCCTTTAGAGGGAGGTCAATTAGACAGCAGTCATTGTGTTTGAGAGGTTAGAACGAGTGAGTTGACTTCGGTTCTATGAACATATTATGGTCATCTTTGAGAAATCCCTTTCTATTTCTGCTGAACTTACAGAAATTGTTCTAATAATATTTTGAACTCTTTGAACACTTTCAGGAATTGCAGAATTCACTCATAATGTCTCATTGGGATTTTGGAGGGAACACAAACCTGAAAGGAATCACAGCATGTCCCCCTCTGGTGGTTTGACACTTTTTCTTTTTATATTATATGTTTGTTTAATGAAGTAACAAATGCAAAGGAAAAAATATGTAACATTTCATCAAAAGTATAATGAGTTTTATGAAATGAATAAGTAAGTATTCGAAACACTTATTAAAAAAGAAACACTTATTACAAATATGTCAAGATGAACAGTTCCATCTAATTTTTAATACTTAAGGACAGAGAGAACATTTCTATGGCACTTAGGATATACTGTAATGTAGATGGACGTTAGAAAGGTTAAGGAATGTAAATTTGTGATTTCCACTTCAGGCCATGACCCAGTGGCCCAGCCTGCCACTTTAGAGAGTGGCACAAGAGTCACTTACAAGAGTGGTTACAAGAGTCACTTTAACAACTGGTTCAACAAACACAACCAAAGTTAGGTTATCAGTCCTGCTGAACCAGTGCCAAAGAGCTGATACCCACCTCAGACCATGATCCAAGTTTTATAAACCAGAGGTGGATGTGACAGATGCAGGAGCCAAACAAACAAATAGGTCATTTGCCTGCAGTGTCTTATTTTACGGACATTCAATAGACCACACCGCCAAGGGATATCATCAGGCTGTGACCCAGGGGGTGGGTTGCACTCCACCCATATCTTTCTATAAGTTCAGGCAAGTTGACACAAAATGCAACTATCACAGCACTTAATCACGTCCTTGCGGTCTGAGGAAGAGTCATTGGCACAAGGCTCAGCACATACCTATGAAAGGCACACACAAGTCATTGGCTTGTGGGTTGCATTGGTTTGTTGGTTTGGGTGGTGGGGAGGGGAGGAATTTTGGATGACATGGAAATGCAATGGTAGTGAGTTTCCTCCGTATTCAGTTAAATCACTTCCTGAATGACAACAAAAAGATCTAAGTTTTCCAAAGGGGAGGGTAACAGCCTAGGGATCAGAGAGAACACTTAGTTTACTGTAATTGTTTCTCAGAGGTGTGAGAATCAGATTTTGCCAGTTGACATTGACCTTGAATTAGTTTTGAATAATAAAAAAATGACTGTTTGTATTCTCCCTTGTAATCAAGAATCTCAAGAGGATGCTCTTTAGTCTAGTCCCAATTTTGTGTTCATGATCTTAGAGTAAAACCTCAAGGTGCTATTCTGCCATGATTCATTGAGTCTTCCTAGTACAATCTTGCACTACCCCACTTCCTAGCTCTCCAAGCTGGGGCTAGTCATACACATTCAATTTACCTTTTATCCATGATCTGTGGAAATCCTGGGGCTATTTTGAGGATGTGTGAGTCAATGCACAGAGGATCTAAAACTGCTTCATACAGATAGTAAGCACTTAATAAATGTTGATTATTATTCTGTAAGCAGGAAGGAAGAGGATACTAGACAATCATCATGGGACTATTTCAAGTCCTGGATATAACAATGCCAGAAAAATGCTACAAATATGTGAAAATGAACACTCTATGTATGGGCACTGTTTCTATTATAACCTGAAGTACAAACCCAATACCATGAAGTCAATTCCAACTCAGAGATCCTATATAGGGTTGTAGAGGCTGAGAAACTTTATGTGAGCAGAAAGTCTCATTTTCTCCCCACAGAGCAGCTGGTGAATTTGAACTGCTGAACTTGCAGTTAGCAGTCCTAATCTTAAAGTATTATGCCACTAAAGAAAGACTGTAATGATCTAGTAAAAGGTATATGAAAAGTTGCCACACTTACCTCTGTTTACAGGTTGATTTTGATTTTGATCTTTATAATTTTTGCCCTTTTATACTTTGTCCTTGGACAAACACACTCTCTTGATCTCAAATGATTGATTATTCAAAGTTATGCATACTTCACTAATGTCATTGTTCCCCTTACTAACTTATTGTTCACGTGAAAATTGAACAACAAAGGTCATCTTTGATCTAGATCTGAGGGTGACACAGCACCATAGTCTGAGGGCTTCAGCAGTCTCTAACCAGCCAGTAAACCTGGTCCCTTTATGATTTTGAGGTTTGCTTCACCTTCTTTACCATTCTCTCCAGGCTCTTCTAGTGTGGCCCCTGGAAGAATACCTGGTAAATGTAGCCAGGCACCACGTACGTCATACGGGTCCAGGTTGTGGAGAATGATGCTTTAGTAGTTCATCAGTCTGTTGGATTAGCTATGTTCCTATCTTTAATTTTCATCACCTTTTCCCTCTCTGTACATAGAGAGATCAATAGCTGCAACTTAGATGGCAGCACACAATGTTTTAAGACTCTAGTCACTACTCACCAAAGAAAGATGGAGAATGTGTGTGTGTGTGTGTGTGTGTGTGTACGTAGTGTTGCGGGTTGACCTGAGTGTCTCAGAGACTATGTGCCTTTGTCCCCATACCCAGTGACTCATTCTCTGAAGGGGTTTGTTTATTTGTAAGGGGTTTCATAATTGGACTCATATGACTCTACATTCATGAATATGTTTGCAGTGACTACAACTCTCCTCTGTTAAACACACACATATGCATCTATAAATACATATACATCTAAAATAATTGGCTGCCATTGAGGCAATTATGGCTCATGGTTACCCTGTGGTTTTCTGAGACTGTAAATGTTTCTAGAAGGAGTAAGCAACTGTAAAACGTTTTCTCTGGGAGTTGCTGCTGGTTTCAAACTGATGACTATGTGGACCGCACCCACCATGTAACCACTATAGTACCAGGGCCAATAAATATACATATATGCATGTATGCATGTGTGTTAGTCCATGATGACTAGAGTAACAAATTCATAGACACTTATAGATGTATAAGAAAGAGATTTACATAAATGAACAATTGTATATTGTGAAAATATCCCAGCCCAGTTGAGATCAATTCCATAAGTCCGATATTAGCCCATATGTCTGATACCAGTCTATAAATTAGACTCTTCTAATTTTAGACTCTTCTGCCTCATGCAACACATGCAATGATGCCAGATGCAGAAAGGTCACAGGCCAATAGGTGGAAAGTTTGTGGATCCAGTAGTGGTGTGGGAGCATCTCAGCACTGGTGTGAATTTTCAAATGGCTCCTCCAGCTCTAGGACTCTGGCTCCACCTGTCTCCATGTGGCTGGTCAATAGGAAGGTCTCACAGGGGGAGTGTGTGTCCTGCCTCCTGGAGGGAATACAGCAGTTCCCAGAATCCTCAAGAGTAGGCCATGTGCACCACACAGAGGCACCATTGGCTATGATCTGATTGACAGGCTATATTCCCTCCCTTCACTCAAGTTGACAGGAGATTATGTAACTGTCACAATAAATGACTACATTCTAGGCAATCATTGGGATGTCACTCATTTTGGTGCCTAGAAAATGTTTTTCTCTCTTATTCACCTACCTAGTTACCTCTTCCAATTTAATGCAAATAGCAGAACACACTGTATCTAACTACCAGGGCAAGTGTGTTTGTGTGTGTGTGTGTGTGTGTGTGTGTGTTCCTATTCTCAGTGAGCCCTATTTTAGCAACACTAAAATATCTACCACCAGCCAGCTATGGAACTTTTGGGAAATTACTTAACTTCTAGGCTTCTGTTTTCTGAGATCTAAAAGATAACAACTGAACAAATGATTGTCGCAAGTTCTTTCTGCTTTAAAATTGCTTAGTTCTATGAGTCTTTAGTTAGAGTTCTAAAGACATGTTAAGAAAAGAAGGAAAGAAAGGAAATTCACTGTTCTTGTTCTGTCCTCTGGGAACATCCTGTGCTGTTAGAAGCAATGGCAATTCTAGGTCATTAAATAAGCAAAGGACAATAGGTTTGACAGACGACTAATAAGCCAAGTCCATGAACAAGTACCCAGCATTAGGCTGAGAAGTCATTGGGCCTACACACAGCTTGTTACTGTGTCCTTTCTTACATGATGTGCTCCCCCTTCACCTGCTTTGGGTAGCATGCTATGCTTGTTTATCAGTGCTTCCTCTGGGCCTTAAGGGAAAAGACACTAACTTTTTCTGTTCAGCATATTTTGGAATAAAAAGTGGATATGTTCCTACTCCTCTTGCCCCTGCTTATGTCTGCACTGATGTGGTGACTTGTTGGAAGATGGACAGTTCAGAGAGTCCAGAGACATTGTAGCAAAGTGATATAATGGATATTATAATCCACCACACTGTCCTCTGTAGGGAGCTACACCTGAGATCTTAGAGGAAAAGATTGGATCAGAAAGCTTTCCAAACATTAGAATCGCTTGGGTCACTTGTGTAGATTTATGTTTAGCTTATTACTAATATTAATTCACTTGGTAATCTGAAGGGAAAAAAAAGGAAAGCTTTCCAAATTGCATGCTGGACCTTAAGTCTTTCAACCTTCATTGAATTTTGTGAGTTCGAGGTTGAGCAACTGAATATACTTTAAATAATAACATTAGCAAACAGACATCACTGTGCTTAAGTATTGCTTACAAAGAGCAGTCAAAGATCTCCTTCTAGGTCTTTGACTTACCTGTCATTCCATGGCTTTGTGCAATGCACCACACCTCTAGGCCTCATTGCTTTCATCTGTAAAATGGCAGAGGTTGAGGGTAAGACCAGTATAATCCACGGCTGTGGAGATTGCTGGGATTTCTCAGTATAATAACTTACTCACTAAAATGAACTTGTGGCTGAAGGCAGGCTGGAAGGCAACACTCGGACCCTTGCCCAGGCTATATGTTCCTCAGAAGCCATCTCTGGGAGCGAGGAAATAGACAGGTAGAAGCCTCTCTCAGCCCTCGGTTCTGGAGACTTGGCTGTCACCATCCTTGTCTCTCCATCTGAGGAATACAGACACTCCTGCAGCACTCTCAGACCCACCTGTGCCCACTCTGCTGCAGGCAGACCGACTGCCACTGTATCAGGCTACTTGCTAGCTAGTCATTGGGTTGTCACTCATTTGGGGCTTAGACAATGTTTCTTTCTCTTATTCACCTATCCAGTTAGCTCTTCTGATTTCATTCAATGCGCAGTGCACACTGCATTTGACTACCATAGGCAAGTTGGACAGTCTTCTTATCCCTCCTCTATTCAGAGCATGCATCACACTGCACTGACATGGCTTCTTTAATTGTTACTTTTACTAACTGCCCTAGAAGTTCTATTCTGTTTTTCTGGTAGTATTTATTTCCCCTAAGCAACTAAACACAGTGTGAGTGTAAGGATTCCATGAGCACTGTTTGTCCCTGGAATGCTAATATTCACTTTCATACCTGGCCTGGAAGGGATTCTCAAGATATATTTGTTAAATGAATCCATATGGTGTTGTACACAAAGTCTTGAGTGATTTACAAATCAGAGGTTCACACTGCATAAAAGAAAAGACAAACCTCTTAAGTGTCCTAATGTCACATTGGCTTGAAATTAGAAGTGCAGTGCGGGCCTGCATGCTCTTATGCAGTGTGACAAACAACACACCAATCAGAGCACACTATTGGAGCAAATACTACCAACCTGAATTGGAAAGATATCTTATCATTCTTCAGGGGTAACTTTGCAATAGACTGTGTAATAAATAATAAATCACCCCTTCGACTTTGTGAGGCGTTTCTCTCTTCTCTAGCAGATGGGGAGTTTTTGAAGAGGAATCTTGCTTACTTAACTTTGCAACACCTTGCACTTAGCACAGTCAATAGCATAGACTTTACCTTCATGGGTGTTTGTGGAATGAATGAAAGAGTGAATGAACTAAAGATATCTAAATAGATCACAGAAAATGATCCCAGACTGTAAGGCAGAACTCAACAATTCCTTAATACCTTCATGTCAGGTGTAGAGAAACCTAATGTATCTGTTTCTGTGTTTCACCTCTATTATTAATAAATGACTTCCATAATAAACATGACTTTTCTCAGAAACCTACTACATTTGCAAGGGGTAGCTTGTGTTGTGATGAATTGGGAAAAAAATGTAGCAGTTCTCTTTGGAGTAGGTATCTTTCACTTGAGTCTAAGAATGCAGGTGCACACACATATATAAATACACACACTAATGCGGGCGTACATCTGTGAGTGTGCTCTGGCAACACTCCATTCCTTCGCTCTGTCCACATGTTTCTGGGAGATGAAGCCAGAACTGGGATGTGCCTCATTTGTTTAGATTGACACTCAGAGTTTTGTTCATTATGGGGAAATGAAGTCCATATACAAGCATTCGAGGGACACAGAGTAATTGGACTCTCCACAGCCTTTTCAGTTAATTTGCTCAAGTTGTATTTATGCTTTGGTGAATTAGATGTTAGCAGTTGATAGACAGAATGTGAGAAAAATGTAAGCAAACTGACAGCATAATCGAGGGAATGATGTGCCTCTCCCTCGCACTCCTCTCCTGTCTTTTCTTTCTCCCACCAGCCCCTGCCTTCCTTCTTCCTCACTACTGTCAACCCTGCTGCTGCAGGACATGTCTTTTGCATTCCCTGCTTTTCTTTGTTACTATCAGATCCATAGATATTGAAATCAGAGGGAGAGGCGTTTTATTTATCCCCCATCCTCAAATTTGCCACAGATGAAGGGGATGATTTTGAGAGAATTGAGAATCCCCTCTTGCCCCACACTCACTTTTTTGGACAAGATCCAATCATAGTGAGCATCAACTTGGAACCCAGCTCAAAAATTCCAAGGGAATTTCCAAGGGAAATTTCATTTCTTCAACCTCAGAACATGTCTATCTTGGTAAAGTTACCTGCCTTCTCTGGAGGACGGCAGAGGAGGAAAAGCAGTTCCTGGAGCTGACTAGGGTCCTCATAAGAATGGTCTGAGTTATTTCCCATCTGGGGAGACCCACTCTGAGTGTGCTCTGACCTCTTTCTCATTTTCCTTACACTCATAAGTATGAGGGATCCAGTTCAAAAGGAGAGAAACAGGAGATGTACCCGAGGTGTGTACAAAATTCTACCCCTCTGCCAACAGAAATGTATTGACTCCTGGGGTCACCTTTTAGGGAAACAACTGAGTGGCACACAAAATAGCGTGTATTACCTGGAAGGGTGATGTTCTCCTTAAAAATACACAGGACTGAAAGCTCAAAAATTACCCACAAGCAAAGATGAGAAACTAAGAGATCAGGGAAACTGGTGTATTGAAAACAGAACTAACAGGTTACAAGGAAAGACAATGTTGGCACATTGTGAAAAATGCATATAACATCTCTAAACACATTGTGTGGAAACTTCATGTGACACCCAATCCACACTGGAAATTATTACCAAATATACCATGAAATATTATTTTAAAAATAAATGTATTAAGGGTTTGCCCACAGGCATGCCAACTTCTAATCATTCATTGATTAATGAGCCTGTCAGACAAGTCAAATATTTCTTTACATTTCGAATTCCAGTGTGTTGATTTTCTCAGACTCTGTCTTCTGAAGATACCAAGGGGCAGTTTGCATTTCAAGGACCAGGAAGTGGGGTGAATGATGAAAATTTTCATTTCTCAGGCTTCTCAATGGAAACATACCATCTGGCTTTCAATAACCCTTCAAATATAGCATATTGTTGATTGTTTTTAAATTTCCAAGTGCTGTCATTGAATAGATTCTGATGTATAGTCACCCTATGTAGATTTTCTGATGTATATATCACTTTTTTAAATTTCAAGTTTCATTGACACAAAATTCACATACCATTTAATTCTATGGTTTAAATATTGTGAAAAAAAGAGTTGTGGAACAGCACCACAATTCATTTTAGAACACGTTTCTTTATGTTTGTACTCATTATTATTACTTCCCCAACCCCACCAACTTCCCCCACCACAATCCTAAGGAACTCTTAATTTAATCACTCTGTCTATAGATTTACTTATCTTAGATTTCATTTAAAGAAAACCTTACAGGATTTTTTCAAAATAAAACAGAAAAAAAATCATCAAAAGAAATCAAGAGGGGAAAGTTAGAACAAATTAAAATGGGTCAACAAGGGAATGAATGCTAAGGTGTTAATTTTTAGCCTGACTACATCTGCATCAATCCAGCTTTTCATGCACTCTGATAGCATGACTATTTACATTCCTGGTCAGTGGTCAGAGATGATTCTCCGGAGGCTGTGGGGACCCTGTAAATCGATTTTGGGTTTCCACTGTCATCTCTAGCCTTCTGCAAACTAAGTAATCAAAATTTATGCTCTAATAGAATTCTCCTTTGGGTCTTGGAGTTTAGTATTTACAATCCTAGGATCACAGCAGCTGCTGTGCTTTCCCCAGGATTTAGCTGACACCTTAATTAGATGGTTGCCTGTTTTAAGACAAGAAGTTACAGATCTTTAAAGGAGCAGATGCCTTCATCTTCCTCCCTTGGAAAAGCTGGTGAATCTGAACAGCTGACATTTAGGTTAGCATTACAAGGCTTAAACCTTCAGAAGTCCTGGATTACTCAAAAGCTTTATCACCATGATTGCTGAGCTTTCTGCACAAAAACAAGACATTATCAATAAACAGTGCAGCTCCTAGAAGTGCACTTTCCCGCACATATAAGTGTGTGTGTGTGTGTGTGTGTGTGTGTGTATAGAGACCATGAGCACTTTCAACTCTGTGACCATGCTCTGACCTTGACATTGGTAGTGTGGTATGTGATTTCACAGAACTGAAGCAGGGGCAGGGAGGGGGGCGCTGAGGGGGGCACAAAGGCTCTTTTGTATATGTAATTGTACATTTTGCACAAGACATTGCCAGAATGTGAAGCCATCCAGATGTATGGCAAAGCATGTTTTAATTGTTCTTCAGCAGTAAGATAACAGGAAACTTTGAAGTTCTGCAGGAAGTACAACCAAGACTTAGCATGGGTAGCATGGACCCACCACTGCCATATTAGAGATAGTGGGTACAGACATGAAGCCCACAGTGTCTGAAACCGACATCCGTGATCACAAACCACAGCACTCACAGATGAACTCTGGATCCTCAGACCATAAGCCTGCATAATACATATTTATGATATGACACTGCCTTCTTCATTGTCTGCGTACTGGCAACAGGATAGCTGCATAGTGAGAGAGAGAACCAAGAGCAACTTGCACAGGCAGGGGCACACCTATCTCTATCACATCTAATCCAACTAGACAACAAGTGCACACCCAATCAAACAAACTGTGAGGGACAAGAAGAAAACTGCTGTCTCTTCTCTCACCTCCATGAATGGAAAGCTTTCCTCCTATCTCTCAGAACTTTTCTTCTTCATGTGCCCCCACTGTTTACCCATTGTAACGAAACTGGCTGCTTCATTTTGTACCAAACATACCAGCAGCATTTATCCTATGGGGTCACTAACCACAGGCCAGCAGTTTGAAATCTCCATCCACTGTTTAAAGGAAAGATGATTTCGGCACCTGCCAATTTACAACCTCAGAAACTCAAAAGGGAAACTATACTTGTCCTACAGGGTTCTTCTGAGTCAGAATCAACTTGATCACAGTGAGTTCAACATGCTAGGCTAATTTTTATACCAAGGCCTTTGCATTACTTTCCCTTTAGCTCAGGAATAGTTTGGCCCAGACAGCAGCACAGCACTGCTAGCTCTGTGTCCCCTTTCCAAAAATGTCTACCTTATCTGAAACCATAAATCCACTCCCATTATACAATATTCATTAATCCTTTTACTCTGTTCTAATTTTTCACTTTTTCATAGCATTTTTTCATCCTAAAACAATCTGTAAAAATGGAGCTGGTACCGGGGGCCTAAGTGGAGAGAGGATGCTTTGAGAATGATGATGACAGGCTGAGCCCAGATGGTGTAGTGGTTGAGTGTGGGACTGCGGCCCACAGGGTTGGCAGTTCAAATTCAGCAACAGCTCTCCAGGAGCAAGGCTGGGCCTCCTACTCCCACCAGGGGGCAGTGATACCCACAAAAAAAGAGAGTGATGATGGCAACAAGTGTGCAAATGTGGTACGCATACAACTGATGTATGTATTGATCATGATGGGAGTTGTATGAGTCCCCGATAAAATCATTTATAAAAAAAATTATCTTCCCGCTCTGAGTGTTATTAGTATATTTCTTCTGCTACTTCTTCAGTTTTACAGGATCATACAGATCTGTGTCTTTTATGCTCAGGATCTAGAATAGTAGCTGTGATATATTGAAACTTAATTGTTTAAAGGGTGGCCTAAAGTACCTTGCTTAACTTATTTTTAAAACAATTACGTTCCTAAATAACAAACAAACAGACACCAACCTGCATCTCAATCTGAGTCTGAAGTTGTAACTGCAAATGTGAGACTATCTGAATGTTTTAATAAATATACCTGCCTTTAAAAGTACTTCAGAAGATTAACTTTTAAGAATTAGTATAAATAGGGCCCTCATACTCTTGGTTTGATTGCATCCTTTTTTTTTAAGAACACACCTTTCAGACAAGGATGTGCTAAATGTTCAAAGATAACCCTCAAAGATTTATCAACAAAACCTCTTAGAAAGTAAAATATAGAGTTAGAGTTGCACAAAACACATTTAATTTATTATTTGAGCTAAAATAAAATTTAAAATAGATTTCAAATCTGTAGAATCCTCTCTGTATAATTTCAGGAGAATGATTAGAGCCTAGTTTTATCTATATTGCAAAAGAATGTTATCCAAAATAATTCTGACATTGTTGAAGTCTTGCTGATATCACAGGCAAATAAAGTTTTGCTGAAGATAATTCAAACAAGGCTGCAGAAGTACATTGAAAGGAGCAGCCTGATATTCAATGATTCAGAAGAGGATGCTGAACATCAGAAGGATCTTGGTTGAAAGCAGAATATACCAGAAAGATATTTCACTGATTTTTATTTACTGTGAAAAGGCAACAGATTAGGTAGATCAAAGCAAACTATAGATAACATTGAGATGAATAGAAACTTAAGGACACGATGTTCGTGCGGAGCCTGTACCTAGACCAAGAGGGCGTCATTGGAACCTGACAAGAGTGTACAGAATGGTTTGAACTCAGAAAAGATATCTGACAAGAATGTTTATTTTCACCAAATCTATACAACTTAAATATTGAGAAAAGTAGAACATATATTGAAAGACAGTAGCTTCACACTTTGGAATGGTTGTTTACATATATATACATATATGTAAAATTGTGTGCCAGTATTTCTTGACTCATTCATATAAGAAGGAGGATGGTGCAAGATTAGAGTGGTACAACTTGGTTCACTGAAAATAAAGAAAATTTCTAGCACTTAGTTATGAAGATCTTCAGTGTGGATTCCACCTCACTAATAAGCGAACAATACCCTCTCGACTGGACCAATACACAATATCATGATGAACAGGTTGGAACTTCCAAGGACATTATTTTCTTGAATCCACAGTTACAATCCATGGAAAGAGCAGGTGGCATATTACATTGGGCATATCTGCTGCAAACAATCTCTTTAAAAGATTAAAAATCAAAGACTCGGGGGACTAAGGTGCACAAAACCCAACGCATGGTAATTTATCTCTCTCATATAGGTGTGATAAATGGCTAACAAATACAAATGATTGAAAGACTGATATATTTTCATCATGATCTGGGTGTAAAATATTGAATGTACCACAAAATATCAGAGGAACAAAGACATCTGTCTGGGGAAAAGTTGAGCCAGGATGCTCCTGAGTTGGGAGTAGTGAGGTTTCAGCTAACATATTTTGGTCATGTTTTCAGAAGGGATTAGTCCCTGGAGTAGAGTCTCATACTTGATAGAGTAGTGGATCCATGAGAAAGAGGGTCAGGGAGGTGTATTGCCACAGTGAATATGGTAATCAGATCAGATCTAACATAGTGAGGATGAGGCACGCCTGGACAATATTTCAGTTTGTTGCATGCCAGGGTCTCTCACTATGAATGGTAACCTATTCAGCTGTCCCCACAACACTAGCACCATCTTCCAATCAGGACAGCAGATACTCTCTGTATTTCTGGGCTTAGTCTTACTTTTGCCAGGGATTCTTCTAATCAGAATCCTTACGCTTGCCCTCAGAGTTCATATGCACAGGCCAATCAATCTAGGAAACCTTACTTCAGATACATAAAATATGACACCTTTTTGGTACCTTGTACTGCCTCCTCCTTTGGATTTTCTAAGTTCTTCTATGTGGTAAGTGGAGACGGGGTTTCACAGTGAGTTATGCATTGGGCTGCTTCCCCAAGGTCAGCAGTGCAAAACCACCAGCTGCTCTCCTGGAGAAAGAATTTTCTACTCCAGCGAAGAATTACAGTCTAGTAAATCCACAGGGGCAGTTCTACTCTGCCACACAGGGTCACTGTAAGTCACAATCGACTCACTGGCAGTGAGTTTTGTTCTTTTGGTTGGGGTTGGGTTTTATGTGCTAATGTGATGTAGTAGATTACAAAATGGCTACAAATCCCTCCTGTCCTTGTATGCAGGTCACGTTGTCATGAGGAAATGCTGCAGTTCTCAACAAGATTATTTCTTCATCTTCTTGAGTCTGGGAATTTCTCTGAAAAATTGGGCTGAACAAATAAAAAATAATCAGAGTAATAAGCAAAGCCAGGATTTCTGGATAATGGGTTTTTAAGCATGTAAGATTTTTTTTGTTGTCCTTGTTGTTCAGTTCCATCGAGTCAGCTTGACACTCTGTGACCCCATGCACAACAGAACAAAATACTATCCCCAGTCCTACACCGACCTCACAACTGTTCCTTGGAGTCCATTGTTACAGCCTTGTGACAGCCCATCTTATTACGGGGGTTGTTTTCTACTTTTCCAAGCATGATGTCCTTCTCCAGGGACTGGTTTCTCCTGATAACAGGTCCAAAGTATGTGGGATAAAGTCTAGCTATCCTTGCTTAAAGTGCATTCTGGTTCTACTCTTCCAAGATTGGTTTGATTGTTCTTCTGGCAGTCCATAGTACTTTTAATATTCAGCACCATACTTCAAATGTATAGATTCCTCAACAATCTTTTTAATTCAAAGATAGACAATTATGCATTGATTGGATGAACATTTTCAATAAGGTAACATGCCCATTAAACCATAGCATCATAGAAATCAGGGCTTTGGAAAAATCTTAAAATAATACTACCATGGTAATTGGCACAGGCAAAGGACACAGGATCAAGCAACAGAGGTAGTATGGTCTTATGATTGAGACAACCTCTTGCCGGGTCCCACGTCCCTGCAACTGATCCTGCTTCCATAACCATCGCATGAGTTATGACCCAAATTCCTGGTGGAATATTACCATACACTTTCTCAAATCCCATGTGTTGATCTATACTATTTTTTTAAACAACACAGCAGACAGTCACTTTACATTGGATCTCAGAAACTTCGAAAATCAAAAATCACACCAAGAGTATTTATCTCAAAAAACTCCAAAAATCCATTACCAGCGAGTCAATGGCAACTCATAGTTAACCCGTGTGGATTTAGACATTGCACATGCTTACAGGAGTATAGAGTTCAGTCTGTCTCCTGCAGTGGTTTCAAACTGCCTATCATGTAGATCGCAGCCCCATGAGTAATCACTGCACCAGCTCAAATTCAGGATGTATCCTGGAAATGGAATATTGGAAATTGAAAGAGAAGGAAGTTATTCGAGAGCTTAATACCGTCTCTGATTCCACTGTTACCCAGGGTAAAGTTATGAGCTTTTCTGTGTCTTGATTGTCTTCGTTCTCAAACTTGATCCCCCTTTCCTTTCGCACCCACAACACAGAATGAGATGAGAATGAAAACCTGCAGGTCCTACAAATCAAAGCAGCAAAGAATGGAGATAGTCATAGTGAGCTATTTTTGTCAAACATTGTGCATGATGTTTGATTTCTGAAAAATACTATATTGAACTCAAGGAAGGGGGTGATCATGATATTGTAAAATTATAATAATATTGCATAATTTAAGAAAAGCTTTGTTCACCTGAACTTGGATGCATAATGAACATCAAACAGAAAAATAGTCTATACTTAAATTTAAATTTGAAAGTAATTAAAATATACTATAATGACATAGTATTTCAATTTAAAAAATGAAACTATAAGGTGGCATCCAAAAAGTTCAAATGAATCAGTATATCAGATCAAATTGTAAAGGTTTTATTTGAGTCACATTTTCAGACTCAGCTGCCATGATATCATGTGTATAAATTTGTATGTGTGTATATAATATATAGCTATATATTCATCAGTAATGATAGATGCTTTTAAAATCTTACAGCAAACACCTTATGTGGACTATGTGTGTAAACAGATGTACTTAATTTAATGAGAGTATAATTATTATTGAATTGTAGCTTTTAATGGAAGATCATTGGGGACAGTTCAATCTGATGCATTTAACATTCACTGAGACTCTGAAATTATCTTTCAAAATGCTAGTTTGGGCGGGGGGGAGGCAAACTATGTTTGTCTCTAATAGTTTTTCCTTAATTTTTCAGTCTGGTATTTTAAAGCGAAATTAATTCATATAGTTCATACTCATTTACACTTAAATTATTCAACCAGAGCTTTTAACAGCTATTTAATGTTCCAGACACCTTTTGAGCCTTTAAAGTGATCTTCTAAAAGCCTTTCCCATTTCTTATACTCTCCTCTCATCAGCTTAAGAGGATGCATTTTGCTTAGGGTAAACAAATTGAATACTGAAACTTTCAGTGATTTTTTTCTCTCGGTTTATGACCTATGAATGCAAAGTGGTTTTCAGATGGGACATAACTAATTCCCCATCCTCATGAACCAATAGGGTGTGTGTCACATTACTTACTTATAAACAGCTATAGAGCCAGCAAATGAAGCAATCTCCAGACCCTTCATTGGGCACCGATAGCATATAAATAGATAATTGCAGAATTTCAAACTTCTATATTATTTTCCATTGGAAAGTCACCAAGGCTGCCTTTCTAATGACATCAGCATAGACCTTGGAAGTTATCGTAGTCCCAAGAATATCTAGCCATATCACTAAATAATTTCATAATGTTATAGGGGAAAGCTTCAAGTGGCTATGAACAAGGGGACCAAATTCCTTCCTTCTATCTTTTTAGTACTCTGAAGCACAGAAAAGTTCATGACAATGATATATTTTAAATGTTTATGTACTTGCAAGCTGGTGTGTGTGTGTGTGTGTGTGTGTGTGTGTGTGTGTCAGAGAGGGAGGGAGAGAGAGAGAGAGGAAGAAGAAGAAGAAGAAGAAGAAGAAGAAGAAGAAGAAGAAGAAGAAGAAGAAGAAGGAGGAGGAGGAGGAGGAGGAGGAGGAAGAGGAGGAGAGAGAAGAACCTGTGGATGTAAGAATTGTACAAGCACCATCTTTTTTTATTGTGAGGCCACTAATAGCTGGTATTCAAATTAAATGAGCTTTAGTAATTCTCTCCAGCCAGATAAATCATCCCTGCTCCTGCTATGCTGTGGCCAGCCATTTTTATTCCGTTGGTGTCCTCAATGGCAGCAGATGTCTTCTCTGTGGGCGTCTGGTTAGATTTTCTAATTTTCTTTCACTACAATTAGATCTAATCTTGATATTCAGCATAACCTATGATCTAGTCTCAGGGATCAAGTGAACAAAAAAAGAAATCTATTAGAAGAATGCTCAGGCAGAGCGGAAAACAAACATAGGAACCTTCTTATATCAGCCACTTGGTCAGTGAATGGAGTCAGGTCTGTGGACTGGCAGTGTGAAGGCTTCTGGCTTGTTTCATCCGCCCAGAATCCCAAACCCTCCCATCTGGCCACCAGGAGAGCCAGGCTCAAGCCGGTGTTCTGGACCACTGCATTTTCCTAATAAGACTTTGCACAGGCTGCTAAATGAAGCTGGCTGCTCGGTTGGGTTTAATCCCAGCCCCATTTCAGTTTAACCATTTTCTCAGAATGTAATCTCACCTCCTCACTATTGGATTCCTTCAGGGCCTTGTAACTGACGAATAGAGGTGATGGGCATGGGGTGGAGAGTGGGGGCGGGGGACTAGGTGTCCAGGCAACACAGAAATAACAGGAAACCAGACTCTGAGAAACTGTCTTAAGAAGCGACAGGATATTTGTATTTCTGGCTGCAAAGGGCCCTCAGAGAACATTAGTGCCATCCTCATCTGGTATTCAATTCCCACTTGTGACAGTCCTGCCTTGGCGAACGCAGCTCTCGTGGCACGGAATTCATTCCCTCCAGAGGCACTTTCTTAGCAAGTTCTCCTTTGTACGGAGGTGACATTTATCGCCCTGAAACTGATTTTACAAGCTGCCACCTGGACCCTTGTGTTTTATAAAGCCCAGTGGGGAATTTCTCCAATAGATCACCCAGTTGTAAAATAGAAATGAGCTACTCTTGAAAGAGAACGTGTGATTTACAGAAAGAAAGGGGGAAATAGAATAAGTTTCTGAGTCCATTAGAAGGCAATTGCTCAGAACAGTTCAAAGAGAAGTGTCACAGGCCCCTCTCCTGATTTCCCCTAAACACCCAAGAGAATGTAGGGGTCAGGTTTCCAGCAGTCACAGAGGCAGAAGAGGTAGCAACATGCACTCTGTATCTACCAATCACTTCCTACTCTGAGTATTTTCTATTCATTTGCTCATTTAGTCCTCAAAACACCATGATGAGTTGATGGGTACTATGATTCCTAGTTAAGTAGATGCCCAGTTAAATCACCTCTGTAAGCTACAATCCCACTAAATACCAGAATTTGGATTAAAACTCAAAACTATATTCAGGTAAAGGACATGATTTATTTATTAATATGTAATCACTTATATATATATACATATATTCCATGAATGTTTATTTACTATGACTTGACACGTAGACTACATTTCTAGTTATGATAAATGTACATATGCATAGATACACACATATAAATATACATCTTTATGCCTGTCACTTTGTCAGACTGTGGTGGTGTGCATGTTGCCATGATGACACTGGAAGCTATAAAGACATCAGGGTTTCAAATACAAGAAGAGCCCCTCATGGTGGACCAGTTTCCATATGAATTGCATAATTTGATCTACTAAGCAGGGAATGACAAATTGAAGAGAAACAGTATCACACATATATTCCAGGAGAACATTTCAAGATCTATCCTGAAATACAGCATTATCAGTAATAGGATTATATCATCATGACTTCAAGGAAGATCCATTAAAGGAGCTAACATTCAAATTTACACAATAACCACTAAAATATAAAATTTAAAGAAAATATTTTTAACTGTTACTAACTAGCATAACAATTGGGCTCAAACCTAACAATTGGAAGACGGTTCACAATAGGACAGTGTTTCCTTCTCTTTATTTCATTCTCATAGAGTCACTGTTAATCAGAAATGTCTCAATGGCACCAAATATCCACATCAATTACCTGCAATGGACCATATATACAACCAAGATGCCTGGTGGAACATGAAAAAGCAGTATTTGGAAAACACAACCTTGGTGATAGAAAAGGTTTTGGAGATTTCCTGACAGAATTTTGCAAGACCAACAACTTTTTCACTGAAAGTACATTTTTAAGCTACATAAACCTAGTAAGTAGAAAGCAAACAAATGGGGAAAAATAGACTGTATGGTGGAAATACAAGTTGAAAAAACAGCGTCAGTCAGAACAAGGTCATGGAACCTGAAATATTCCTATGCAAGTTCAGATTGAAGTTGAAGAAAATCAAACTAAGTCCACAGGAGTCAAATAACGTTGAGCATATCTTACCTAGGATAGTTTTCATGTCAATTTGTTATGGCCAGGATTATCAATGTTTAGCAAAAAAAAAGGCTAGCAATCTTCTATGATGTGACACAGCATAGCACAAGCAGCTGGATAATGGAATCTCATGTGACTAATGGAGTAATCGGAAGGAGAGGGGGATAGATGGCAGACCTTGATTCAAGTCACAGCCCAGAGATCATTAAAAGGAAGTTTCCTGGGGGAGGTGGGTGTGGCCTACCTCCTCTGTACGTGGATGATGTGCCAAAGCTTGTTTCTTTCTTTCTTTCTTTCTTTCTTCCTTCCTTCCTTCCTTCCTTTCTTTCTTTTTTTTTTTTAACAAAGTCCAGATCCCACATCTGGCTCTTTTGACCTCTTGGATTTGAGCTAATGACCTGTTATTTTACCTACCAATCCCGAGACCCATCAGCAATCTTAAATTCATCCTTCTCTGTAGCCACTGGCCTGTAGTGTGCCTGCTGCTCTTGGATGAGTTCATCAGTCCTTGAAGCTAAGTGAGCCAGAGCACCTTCCAGCTTAACAATTCACTCACAGACTTGCAATCTTTCTGAACTCAGAGTCAACTTGGCCACTTCTTCAACTGAGTGAACCAATTTCTTTCTTTTTTTTATTTTTGAGCATCACTGGCCTCTGATTGTAGGAGAAGGAAGCCCAGCCTTTGCTCCTGTGGAGCCGCTGCTGGAATTGAACCTCTATCCCAGTAGGCCGCAGTCCTGTGCACAACTACTATGCCACCGGGACCCAACCCCAATTTCTTTCTTTATATATAAATACCCCCAGTTTTGTTCCTCTTATACATCCACTCTAAGACAAAGATGTAGAAAGTATAATGTGAAAAGAATTTCAAAAAATGCAGAAAGCATCAAGTCCAAATGTAAGGAATACATAAAATCACTGTACCAAAAATAATTGGTATACATTCAATCATTCTAGAAGTTATCAAATGATCTAGAACTAACAGTACTAAAGAAAGAAGTTTAAGCAGCTTTGAAACATTTAGAGGAAAGCACAGCTCCAGAAATTGAGATTTGAATTGAAATATTTGAAAATATTGAAATACCAATTGAAATATTTCAGCAAATAGATGTAGTTCTGGATGCACTCCCCTGTCTCTGAGAAGAAATTTGGAAGGTAGCTTTCAGGTAAATGACTGGAAGTGATTCACATTCATGTCTATTATAAAGAAAGTGCACTAACTATGTGGAAATTATCAAACAATATCTTTAACATCTCAGGCAAATGACATTACACTAAGAATAATTGAAAAACAGTTGCAGAATTACATCAACAAGGAACTAATTGTCATGAGTTCAACAATTTAGGAGAGTGGCCGAATACCAAAATATCTATGTTTTATTTACTGTTTGGATCACATTGACTGTGTGGATCAAAAAACTAAGGATAGTGTTGAGAAGAATAGAAATTCCCAAACATTTCATTGTGGTCATGTGCAACCTGTACATAGATCAAGAACTAACTGTTGAACAGAAAGAGGAACTGAATGATTTAAAATCTGAAAGAGTGTATGAATCTGCATTTTATTCCATTACCCTCATTATTCAAAGTGATCCTGACCAAATACTCTAAGACGCAGGACTATAAGAAGACTCATTAACAACTTGCAATATGCAAATAAGACCACCTTTTCTGCTGAAAGTGAAGAAACCTTGAAATACTTACTGATGAAGTAAATACTTACTGATCAAAGACTATAGCCTTCAATATGGAGTGCACTTTGTCATAAAGAAAACAAACATCCTCCCACCTGGTTCTGTAAGCCATGGTTCTTTGTATGGAGATGGTTTTACCAGTTGCCACCTGGATCACTGTGTTTTATGAACCCCAATGGGGGATTTCGCCAATCACTCATCCAGTTGTACAGCAGGAGTCACTCTTGAATGAGAACACATGATAAATGGAGAAGGGAAGGAAGGAGAAGGCAGCGATAATTACAATCTTCTTGGATTCACAATCAACTCACAGAAGTTAATCAAAGAAAAAAGCTGCATTTGGGAAATTCTGCCACAAAAGACCTCTTTGAATTGTACACCTAACACAATCCATGGTATTTTACTCACTACATATGTATGTGGATGCTGAATAATGAACAAAAAAGGCCAAAGAAGACTTTGCATCTTTGAATTCAGAAATCCTTAACAACTTCAAACTTTTCTCTCTTTATCATAGAGCTGTTTATTGATCTAATTGTGGGCACTTGTTGTTTCCTTTACCTTGAAAATTACACATGTAGACATGTAGATATTAGGGTGAGAATGTAGAGACCAACCAAGAGGGTAGTCCTCTTGGTTGATATGATATATGGATTGCTGTTCATGTTTTCTGTCCAAGTCAACTATTCTCTTGTGCTCTCAAATACCTAAGAACACAACAATTTTCTTTTGAGATTCCAGTTCTCACATTGAGGTCCAAAGCCTCACCTGCATTAAGCCCAGCAGTCCCTCTCATTCCCTCTCAAAACAAGAATACAACCTAAAAAATTAATCAATGGGCTGTATGCCTCTCTTAGCTGAACATTTCTGGCTCTTTGGTTTGTTTCTCTGCTTCTCTTACTCAAATTCTTGCAGTTTATCAGTGCCCTCTTGACAAGCGCAAAGAAGACTCTACCACAAGCATATCACCTACAATTCAACCCTCATTTTGAAAAATTATTCACCATTCCTACTCTTCTTATTGACAAAATCAGGGACCCCTGTCTTGTTTCACCAGGGTCTACTGTGTCTATGGAACTCCCATATCTGACATTTAGTGGTTGCACATGCCCTTGGAAATCCATCTAAATTAAGTCCAACAGGTGTGGTCAGGGAGGTATGGTTTTCACCTAGCAGAAGAAGGGATCCATTTGCCTCTATCTTCCTGGACCAGCTTGTGCAGTGGGCAGCTGGGCAGCGGGGAGCCTATGTGTGGAAGCCAGCAGTCAGTCCTATACCAGTGCCTGGAGGGTCAGTGCCTTTTACATTTTCTTGTTCAGTGGAGCCCTCTCAGACTTCTCTCCGGGGAGACAAGCAAGGTAAGGGAGACAAATTACACTGAGCCCTGTGGGCTTTCTGACAGAGGTTTAAAAGCTTTTCATCATCTGGCGGATTTCACTCAAGACTGACTTTGTGGAAAGGGGTCTTGCTAAAACTGCTTTCAGGCCAAGGTCTTGTACAACTGGAATAGGAATGTTATGTGCATATTTTTATGTTTTATTTTTCAGAATTGTGATTTGAGGGCAGATCACAGAAAATCCCAAGTTGGTACAATCCAAATTGGAATCAAGTAAAGAAGCAGCAGCTAAAACCAATCTAGGATGGATAGTTCTGTCCAGCTCCTGAGATGCTGATAACTTAGTCTGGGAGGGTGAATTAGAGTGTTTGCTGACATCAGGGCTTAAAGATACGAGAGGAAAGAGGACTTAGATAGCATTAAGTTCTTTTTAGGGTGCCAGGAAACATTTCTCTAGCTTACTAAGGGATAAATGTTTTACAATAATCAGTTTTGCAGAAAAATGTATTCTTTCTCCTCCAAATAAGCAAACAAATATAAACAGGGCAAATAGAAAAAAACTGAATGACTCAATGACAGTGAGTTGGTGCCATCCAGTGTGTTAATTTGGACTGGTTCATAATGGCTACAATTAGAGTCCATGTAAAATAATAAGATGATGAATTATGGCCATTCTCAATGGATATAGGATGAGGTTGTAGAGACATACATCCAACTGTCTGCTCTTCTTTGGAAAGAACTTGAAAATTTCATAAAATCTGGGATAGGATGTCTTACTCTAGAACTGCCTAACTCTGTTTGTGGGTATAATAATTTTAGAGACCTTTAATGTGGTCTCAGAGGTCTTTAATATTAGCAATAACCTGAGTGCAGCAACTTTACAACAATTTTTCTAAGCATTTCAAAGAAATAAAGCCAAATCTACTGTCATTGGGTCAAATCCCATTCATAGCAAACCTATAAAAGAAAGAGTAGTACTACCTAGGATTTCAAAGACTGCAAGACTTTACAAGAGTTGACAACCTTATCTTTCTCCTTCATAATCACTGATGGGTTTGAACTACCAACCTGTGGTTAGCAATTCAATGCTTTAAACCATTCGATTACAAGGACCCTTTTAATAGGCCTTAGAATGAACCTCTCCCTATCACATCACCACAGAGCCAAGCATTCCAGAAAAATACTAGATATCATTTTCTTCTATCATTTTTGTATTTTTGTTGTAGTATACATATTATGACTGTGTTATATCTTTTTACCCTAATGTAACATATCATCTTAAATTAAGGGTCATATCTTTAGTCTACATTTTGACTCAAATGGTATCTGTGCTTCTCTGTTCAGTTGTCGTGACTCTAGTCATAGACAGATAGACTCAGGCTATCATATCTATTTTATGTATAAGTATCCACCAGGAAGAAATAACACTTTCTTTGATTTATTTCAAGGAAGCTTGGTGGCACTCTAGGTTAAGAAGTTTGAGCTTCTAACTTCAGGGTAGGCAGTTCAAACCCAGCAGCCATACTGAGGGAGAAAGTTGATGCTCCCTGTTCCCATCAGACTTACAGTTTCATAAATCCCGTGAAACAGTTTTAATCTGCTGGATAGGGTTGATATGAGTCAGAATTGACTCACTGACAATAAGGGATGGCTAATTCACTTCTATGTGTAAAGCTGTAAAGTAACCATTGTTTGGCTGATAGAAATGAAAAAGTCAAACAAAAGTGAAGTGAAAAGGAGTGAAGTAAAGTAAAAGTGAAGTAAAAGGATTATGGTTCTTGAAGGCATTCAAATGAATGGTTTACATCAGGGTGGTCCAAGAATATACTCTTTCTTGATGAATGTGTTCAAAAGTGCACCATCCAATAGGTATCCAACAATCACATGGTGAGTTACTAACAACTAAAAATGTGCCAAAGCAAATTAAGAAACTGAAATTTCATTTTAACAATTCTACAAATGGCCATTATGTTGGAGTGTATATCAAATATTAGCATGATTACAAATCACCCAGAGGTCATATTGAAGTATAAATCCCTGCTTTTGACACCCTAAATTCTGATTGAGTAGGTCTGAGGTGGGATGCTAGTAGAGAAGGAACTTTACTCCCTAGGGAAAATCAATGCCTAGAAACATACAGGTTGTCACAATTGTGATGGTGGTGAAGGAGTTGGGGGTGGGGGAAACGACATTCTACTGGTATCTTGTGAAAGAGGCATGAAGGCTGCTCCATGTTGGATGTAGAGGGCAGCTCTCGCAATAAGAGTGATGGTGCCACAATGGAGAGAACCTCCTTCCTGCTTGTGTCAATGAGATTCTGTCTGCAACTCCAGGGCAGAAGCATCATTTGTATCTCACAGTGTGTGAGCCAGTATTCTTCATAGTCCACGTCCTTCCTTGACTAGACAGCACTATACTACCCATCCTTTCTACCTTGAGAGTGCATCATGCTGAGATATTGAATGTGAGCAGTCAACTTTGCATATGAATTTCTTCCCCTGGTTCCCATTAGCCTTGGCTCAGAACTCTGGCTTCCACTCTGGTCTGCAACAGCTCATTAAGTCCAGCGTAAGTAGCCATCAACAGGTGAAACATACAAAAAGAAGGGGAGTAGTTTCTTTTTTCTCTAATGTATAAATGGAATAATGTCTAATTTATTAATCACATAAACTTGCCATGAAATGCCGTAATAACACTGCCAATGTGAACGGTGCATTAGGAAAGGAAGAGGATTAGCAGAGCACAACAATGTCAAAGTCCTGCCATTCTTCTTAAACAACAGTCACATTAGCTTACCCGGTCCAATCCCCGTGATTTGTTCAAAATCTTCCTCCGAAATTCCCAGAAAAGATAATAGAAAGACCCTGACATTCAAGTAGAAAGTCCAGAAAGAAATGGAAAGTTGACTGTCTCTTTCAATATACCCTCTATCATTTCAACATGAAGGTTCTTTAAGCGGTCTTTCTACTTCTAGCTCCTGCTTCCGTGAACGAAGGGAGACAGGCAGGTTTCTGCTCCAGTAGTATCAGGAACCACAAGAGCAGGTCCACCAATTCCTCTGCGGTCTCCATGTGCGGGTATTGGTTTGAGGGCAGGCAGGTTCTTTGTTTGTTTGGTTATATCAGCAACAGTATTATGTTTTACATTGGCCCTAAGGATCTTCGAATTTCAGCCCTTAAACTTACCCAACTATCCCAATCCATCCAGCCTAAGTTCTCAAAATGTAGTCCCTATACACCTGAACGCCAAGTCCTACTCTCAAGTCCCCCGGTTGTGTTGTAAACTCACAACTACAAGGGAGCTCCAGGACTCCCTCTGTCCACAGAGGTACCCTAAATTCAGAAGCCTGGTTCTCATCCTGGTCTGTGTACACTGTATCTGGTTTCTGGGCTTGACTTTGAAAGGTCCCCAGGCCTCAGTGGTGAGTCACAGATGTGAACTTCAATTGCACTCATCTCACAGTTATTTAGGCCTTCCATCTTTGTTGTCAAAAATGAGCATCTGAAATCAGTCGGCAATAAACTTCATTGTCTTTCCACTTTACTTTTTTTAGACCTCCCCCCAAATTATTTTGTGAGTCTCGGCAGACCTTTATGAGAACAGCTGCTGTCCCCAAGCCCCATTTGTCTCTTTAGGGGGCCCATCTAGGGGAGTGATGATCACCGGCTTTAAGTCATTGATGTGTAATACATCATCAATTGCTTCATTAGATTCTCAGGAGGTCAGAGTATGTAAGGGCACAGTGGTGAGATGAGGGAGAACATGACCTCTCTCCTGCAGCATGTCTGGGACCGAGCAGGCTAACATCCCTGGTCCCTAACAACACTGCAGTCTCAAGCCTGCTCAATAGCACCTCAGATCATTCACATAGCACTTGGTAATCGTGGCACCTTTTCTCTATGACTCAGTTTCCTCTCCTATATCTCCTATGTCCCTGATGTACTTTTAGTATAAATTGGATAACATTTATGAAAGTAGCAGAATAGATTCTTGCTCACAGTAAATATTCAGGAAATAGAGGAATTATTGAACCCTGTAACGTACTGCCTTCCACCATGGTCCCAGTCTCCCAGAGCAGCATCTTTCCAATGGTTATGGGAGACACGCATTTAGGAAGACGCCCAGCGTTCACTGTGGATGACTGAGACAAGAAGGACATTGAGCTGAGAGTGCATGGTTGTGTAGGAATGCTGGATTTTCACAGAATGTCATTTATACATTTTGGCTAATGAGTTTGACTTTGGCTGTTTGAATCTGATCACATAATTGCTCAACTCTGATTTCCTGTTAACCAATCAGACGGCTGTTGTGCTCTCAGCCATCTCACAATTATCAGAGAAGACACTAGCACTGGAGAAAATAATCAATGCTTTCCTCTTCTGACTATGTCTGATGTATGAAGACTTTTTTTTTTCTGTTGCTGTTTTGGAGGAGGTTACAATACAGAAGGAAGGTTTCTCTTCCCCTTCGTTAATACCAACTCTATTTACTTCTACCAAATTTGCATCTTCCCAAGGTCAAACAATATAGGCAAAGATTCAGGATCTCTAGAGAGATGTCCTGCAGTCCAAACTCACTCAACTTGACCAGAAATTCCAGATAGGTTGATGGGCTGGAAATAGATTTTTCAAGGCATAAATCAGATGACATTTATCAAAGTACCAACACAGGCTCTTGCTCATAGTAGACATTCATAAAACACTGGAACTCTGTGATTTCTTAACGTGTCATCCTCTACCCAGGATCGCAGTCTCCCCCACTCTCATGAGCAACACCCAGGACAGCATCTCCGTGACATGCATGGTGGAGTGCACACACACTGGAAGGTGGCCACGGCTGGCTCTAGAAGGACAGAAGAGGACACTTGTACAAAATCAGTTGACTGTGGATGAGAGCACTGCCATAAAGAATGGGGAGAAGAGTATGCTAGCAGGGACATAGCACAGAAGACAGAGGCATCAGAGATCAGAATGGTGGTCACAGTACGGACAGGAGGTTTGCATTTTAGCTGACCACTGGCTGGTTGTGCTAGGATGGAAGAGCCTGCTTACCCTCCATGGCCCTCAGTGTCCATGTCTACACAGTGGGCACAGAGACAGTTCAAACTCAGAATGGCAAGGATTAAATTAGGTCACTGAACAAAGCTCCTGGCTTGGTTTGGGGCAGCTCTGGCCGGAATCACTGAAAGACCTTGTCCTGCTTCTGCTCTTAGTTATTGACATGGTCACTTAACCTTTTGAGCCTCAGTGTGTTCCTGGGCAGTATGGCGAGGTAACAGGGCCAGGGCTGTTGGAGGTCAGTTGTGTCAGTGCTCACCCAGCAGACAGCAGTGGCGGTACAAATGAGGATAAGGGGAAGTGGTACAGTTGGTGAGTTCAAAAGCACGATCTCTTTTCTGTTCTTGTCTTCATTGTGTGTGGTTTTCTCTACAGAGAAGTCAGGATCCATGGACCCATGAAGGCCGCACCTGTATTACCAATTACCTGGGGGCACAGAGGGGAGGTGGGAGCTTGGAAGGGGGAGGGCACAGCAATGGGGACTAGAATGAAGGAAATGCTTCATCACTGGCATGAATGTACAACCCTTCTTAATATGATTGAGCTATTACATTAGATAATGTTAATTATATCTCAATAAATCTATTTAAAAGTCAAAATTAAAGCATGGTCAAGGGAAAAATCACACTGGATAAAGTAAGCTGGAGTGGGAGTGTCTGATGTAGGTAAAGAGACACTCAAGTCTTACAGTGCTTAGGAGTGAGAATGGTCTAGGCAGAGGGAAAATCAAGTGTAAAGGCTCTGAGATTAGCATGTGCAGAAAGAGCCAGGAGAGGCGTATCTCTGAAAGGTAGTGCAGAGAGAGGAGTAATAGAGGACAGTCCAAGGGGAATAGAGGACCTGGATCACCAGAGGAAGGACTTCACTGCTATGAGTACTCAGAGACACTGCCCCAGGTTATGGGTAGAAATAGGACATGACCTTCTGTGTGCTATGAAAGTGTCCAGAACAGATTCTAGAGGACTGGAATGCTACTAGTTTGCCAATTCTTCCAAACTCAAGTGGTGTCGTAAGGTGATCAGACTTGCCCTTTTTAACAATCTAACAACGTCCTGCAGCATTTTAAAATTAAAATAAATATATTACAATACTATCTTTGCATTCTATGAAAATTTTTGTGGCTCCATATAGACCAAATGTTTAATCACGAACCCCAGCTTCCCCAACCCCGGTCAATGGTGTCCTGCTTAAAATCTAGTCACTTTATGTTTGGGGTGCTTATGAAGGGGTGTGGGCAGGATCAAGGTAGACTTTGATGGTATGAGTAATTGGATCGACTGTCGGATCAGGCTTGCATGCCCCACTTACCAGGGCTCCTCTTTGTGAACAGACTCGGGTTGACTGAAGGAGCAAGTACACACACCTTGAGAAAGACCAGGTGGGCAGAGACACGGTCTGTCTGTTCTGCAGGCCAAGACTGAATACCAGCAGATGGAGTGCACAGCCAGGAAGGGCCTGGGCTTGAACAGAGCCCACACAGCTCTGCCTGGCCTCTTCCCTTACAAAGTATGTAGCTCTCTTCATCTATCATTCAGAATAATTTATCTGGGATATTTGCATGTGTAGTTCATATTATTATTATTATTATTATTATTATTATTATTATTTAATGGAAAAAAATAATCTGAAGCTCAAGCAAGGAAGCATAGTGAGAGTTGAGATGAGCTTGGATAGAAGTTCAGAACATATGGGGAGAGGTTGCTTTAAGAATGAAGTGCCTTATCATTAATCAAACACCAGTGAAAACTCTCAGTGGCATGAAGTAGTAGATAAGAAGTCCTTGAAGAATAAGATTAGAACCTGTTGGGTCCCAGCTACTGGAACTTTGGGCCTGCGGACTCAGCTTAGAGAATTCTAAACCTTCACCTCCCTATACTACACATTTTGGAAGCAAAGGACAATATCCAGTCTTTTTAAAAAAATAATAATTAAAAAAGCCTTCTCCAACCCAACCCAGGATTATTCTATAGAATTTTTCTTTTTTAACTTAAATTTTATTTATTAAGAGTTCTTATAGATCATCACAATACATATATATATCCATCATGTCAAACACATCTGTACATATGTTGTTATCATCTTTTTCAAAATATTTTATTTCTACTTGAACCTCAGACATCAGTTCCTCATTTTTGCCCCTCTCTCCCCAAAACTTCTTCCCCATGCCCCCTTGATAATGTATAAATTATTCTCTTTTTTTCATGTCTTACACTGACTGCTGTCTCATTTCACCTACTTTTCTGCTGTGTGTCCCCTGGTGATGGGAGTCATGCATCAGTCATTGTGATTGGCTCCCCATCACTGCTGCCCACCCCCTTCCCCTCCTAATATCACCAACCCCCTCCAAGCAGGACCAATTGGAAGTGATAGGACTGAGAGCAGAGGCTGTGTCTCAGCATGTCCTCAATGGAGTGGGACAACTTGACCATGAGATCTGTTTGAAGGTCTCGCAAATCTCATACAACTGTGACTTGATCATGATCCTTGTCTACCACTTATGCAAAAACTCCAGGTGTGGAGCCCACTCTGGTGGGAAGCCCACTGATGCCAAGAAGCCCTTTCCAGCACATCCCATAACCCTGACATTGGAAACACAGGGGTGGGAGCAGAGGATAGGAGACCAAGGATCCGACTTTTTTTTTCTGGGCCCATCCATACAAGAAGGGAGGAATGAGTAAGAAGGAGTTAGGGTGCTCGCAGTGTGTTTTCCTTCCTGTTGTGAAACCTGCTGATGTTCCCCTATTCAAATCTTGTAGCAAAGAAAAAAAGTGCATGGAGAGGAGGACATGGAGCTCAGAAAAACCGGGACAGGGTCACAGGGAAGAAATTGCAGCCAGGGAGCACTTAGAGAAAGGAAACTGCAGAATCAATAAAGGGTTTTGTTTTGTGTCTCTGAAACCTGCAGGGCCTGACTGAAGACAATTAGGAAGGACGAGCCATTGTGGTTTTTCTTTCTGGATCAGAAAGATATTTTAATTATTTAAAAAGAAAAAAAAATGTATCCCTGCCTCACCTTACTTATGGACCAGAGCACTAGGCCAGGCCCCAGCTCTTATCATGTCGATGTTGCAGGTTGTCTTCCTGCCCCATCTGCCCCACCAGCTCCTCTCATGAGCATCCAAGTGGAAAGACAGAGGAGCACACTCCGAGACTGCCAACAGCATAGCCCAAAACACTGCAGTTTGGTTAATGTGCACCACAGTAGGCCTTGCTGTTGCCCAGAGTGTGTTTGGGTAAAGCACGGGGTGTCTGTTGGTGGTGGTGGTGAATTAGAAGAAAAGGGAGGGGCCAGAGCTCATTTGCAAGAACTGCCCAGCTGAGATAACATTTAAAATGAAAATGAGAGGGACCAATGCTTTGTAATCCTCCAGCAGCTGCTCACTTTGGGCCCAGATCAGGAAGCAGCACTTTGCCATTAGTGCGTGAGCCAAAAATGGCCGGCGGTGGCTTCTGGTGTCCCAAAGCCACCTCCAAGGGGGCCTCTCCACTGTGTCCTAGAGAAGCTGAACAAGAGAAAAAGAACAAGAGAGCTTGTAGGTTCCTTCCCAGTGTGCGGCCCCAGGGAAGTCCGCAGATGGGCCTGGTTGGCGATAGTAATACCTTGGCCTGGCTCACTGTGGCTCAGGCCCAGAGAGGGCAGCTGCTGAGCTTGTTCCACTCTCTTTCAACCTGTCAAAGCACCACTCTTAACAACTTACCCCCATCCCATAGACAGAAATTATCTCTTGTCTCAGACAGCTAAGCCATTCGATCACTGACCAAACCTGCTAAACAGCTGCCAGAACCGGGTAGCAGGCTCAGTCCCTGCTCTTTCCAGGGCCCAAGGGCTTCCTGCAGACTCCTCATTCCCTTCTATCCAGGGCCTCTGACTTCTCCCACTTGGAGAAGACTAATCTCTTCCTATTGTTCTAAAATTACAAATGACACTAAACTGGCTTTGAATATATTAATGATACCAGATGGTTTCATAAAATGTAAATAGAGCAATAAAAGTACAAACGGAGCCCTCCCAGTAATTACCTTTTGATTTACACGGTCCAAAGAGAATTGGATCAAACATTGCATCTCAAACAAGTTAGGTAGGGTTCCTGGTTCAATTATTCTTCCCGGCTCAGCCTCTGTCTTGCCTACACTTCTCTCCAGACCTGCCACCCCATCTCATGTCAAGGGTATTGATGACGCTGAAGAGCCCACATGGATGCTTGCAGTCATTTCTCTGGGATCTGTGTCAACAGGCTGCCTAATTAAGATGGCCATGAAGTACTCGAGAGACAAGATATTACATAAATGCATATTATTAATGTTATAACCATGATACAATAATAATAGCTCAGCTTGTTTGCGAAATTTTCACATTAGCAAATACTCTAATTTATTTGACAATTATGCTTATTGTTATTTGTGGATGGAAATTGTTCTTGGATGCTAAGACCAGATTACTTTATAATAGTAATTAAAAATGAACAAACAAACAAAAACACTGCTGCTCAATTGGTTGAGACTCTACAGAACAGAGTGGAACTCTTTCTTTAGGGTCTCTCTGTGTATATATCTTTTCAGAAGCCAACTGCCTCATCTTACTACCAAGGAGTGACCCATGGATTTGAACTGTCAAACTTCTGGTCAAAAGCTCAACACTTAACCCACTGTGCCAATAAAATAAAGATATTCTGACAACTCTATCACCCTCAGCTGAATATGATTGATAAAATCACAGTGACAGAAAAACTTAAAACTGATTTTGTTCTGTAGGAACATGACTCAAGTAGTGGATTTTCTTAGATTTGAATATTGCGCCTTCATTGACTGTCTTGATCAATTTTTGGCAAGTTACCTGACCTCTCTGTACACAGTCTCCTTATATTTTAGATGAAAATAGTATAACTATATTCTACAATGAGTGTGACCACTGTCATGCTGACTGTAATGACTATAGCTAGGACTAAAAAGAACCTTCTAGTTTGACTTACACAAAAGCATAACAAAAAACAACTGCTACCATCAGGGTTAGAGAAACTTACATAAGCTCTCCTGCATAGTTATAACACAGGCTTGCAATAGCTTCTCTAAGGCTAGTAAACCTTATAGCATAGCTGATTTAAACTTGCTATAACATACTTTCCCACCTTAATTGGGCATCTTAATTAGATTAATGAATAGCAAATAGGAAACACCATTCAATAAGTATTATATTGCCAATTAGTATTCTAGTGTTTCCAACAGATAAGAGATACTCTTTATGAACTTCTCGTGAAATAAGTGATTTAGTTCCTAAACGAATCCCTGGAATAGTTATTATTAGGATTAATGTTTAACAGATGAGAAAACCACTCAGAGATTGATTAGTTTCTGTTATTGAATGGCAGATTTGGGATATGGAAATTTCAGAACTCTCTGCAAAGTTCTCTAAGAGTGTGATGATTAAACTGGGCAACGGATAGGCTGAAGATCACTCCAAGTTTTTGACCAGCGACTACCTATTTGACATTTTTTTTCAAGTACACCCATGCGCTCACACCATGTTAGACAGGGGACAGACTGGAGAGTGCAGTTGTAAATGTGGCAGGCCTGACTCATGCCCTAACAGACTACAGTGTGTCATTAAAAATGCTACAATGTGTATGAGGAGGGGTGAGGTACTCCATTTTAGACAGTGATTTTTATTTATTGATTGATTTACCTACTCAAGGAGCTGGGATGAAGATGGTTGGATAGACACCTCTCTTCTCAAAATTTCTTGTAGCCAGGAGGGAATTGTATTTAAATAAGGAAACCATCTTTGGTTGGTTAACTAAATATTTCACAAATGGCCTCACTTATGATCTCTAACAATTCTCAGTGTCCCTCATGTGCACTCAGGTTTTGTGATCAAATCATTGACTGGTGTAGTCCAATGCAATGTGATATTTTAACATCTAAATGACTGGCAAACTCTTTTTCACAGCTATGAAAATGAAGCCATGAGGACTAATTCAAAAGGAATAAAAGCTAAAAAGATTGAGGTAACTCTAGGAGTACAGAGTACTAGATAAATAGTCAACATACCCTATAAGAATATAAATCAGTTCAATTAATGGCAGAAAGCACAAGTTCAATCAAGCACCCAAGAATTTCTTGGCTACTACATTTAGATGTTCATAACTCAATATATTCTTGTCATGGTCCAATCTAACTGGATAGATTGTCATTACAAATTATCTTTCATTTTATCAGTTCTAGCTAAATTATTACACCAGAGGAAAAGAAATTTCCTTTGGTTGATCTGTGTCAGCGCAAAAAGTGTTTCGAGAAGATGGGAGCATGAGTGATGGGTGCTGTCTTCACAATCCCTTTTCTAGTGGACTCCTCTCTCAATATCACTGTCATCAGCTGAGTCACTGCAAACAGCCCTGGGAGACCCTGGCCATCTTACTTATTTAAGATAGCTATAAAACATTTGGAAAAATCACAAGTGGATGTCTTTAAGAAACAGAAATTATTTTTTCACAATTTAGGCACTTAGAAGTTGGAAGTCTGGTCTGCAAATGTAGGGAAAGTCCCTTGTCTCTTTTCAGTATCTGCAGGTCTGTTGTTCCTTGGGATCCCCATAGGTGTTGGGATCCATCTAAGGGTCTCAGCACAGGGACCCAGGGGGCTAAGGATCGGCTACACTCTTGGGTCTTTCTTTCTGGGTAGTAGTGATGTCTCTCTCCTCTTTGATCTCTTCTCTAGCTTTTCATCCATTGCTGAAGCAAAAGTATGACAGGCATAGGGGTGTGGCTTAATTTGCTTGAGTAAGAGTGTGACCAGAGTCACGTCTGCTTGAATGGCTGTTACTCAAGACAGACACTGCCTTATTAGCATGCAAAAATCAAGTCCAGTCCACAGCTATCCAGTTGTTTTCCATTAGTAGGCACTGCCATCAAGTCATTCTTGATTCATAGAGACCCTTTAAAAAAAAGTCAATGCTATGAGTCAATGGTGACCTTTCCAAGGAGTCCTAAGATTATAACCATTTATGGGAATGGACCCATTCTTTCTCCCTCCGAGCTTCTGGTTGTTCCAAACTACTGACAATGCGGATTGTAGCTCAATGCATAACCACTCTACCATCGGGCCTCCCTCAGAAAGAAAACTGCTGGGTCAGGGTTAGGGTTAGGGTTAGGGTTGGGGTTGCTGAGGCTGTAAATTCTTATGAGAGAAGAAAGTCACCTCTTTTTCCCAACAGCACTTGGGAATACTCCCCTTGCTGTTAGTAGGCCAACTGTGCCACTGGGTTCTGTTTTGACTCAAAGGGATTCTGCAAAGGGTTTCTGAGACTGTCTGTATTTACTGGAGCAGAGCATCTCATTTTTCTCCTATAGAAAGACTGTTGGGTTTGAATCCAGTGATCTATCTTTTAGCCACCCAAAGTCTAGCCTCATTAAGGCTCTTTTAGCTAACAAGCAGAGTTTGGGATCTATTAAAAAATACAGAATTGACAGTAGCCATACAATATGGAAAATGTCATCCCAGTAGACACGTATTTGACAGGGTGGGAGACAAAATTCAATTCTTGATACCAAAGAAGTCACCATTTTAGTGGCATGAACTCAAGAGGGATGTGCCTATAGCATTCCAAATTGATGTCTCACTTAACCTCTTCTCCTCAAGAGCACCTCTGGAGGGAAATGCTTCATCTTTGTGATTTCCTGTTGTTGTTTTTATTATGTGACAATGAGTAAGTTCTGACCCATCATGAGCACTGCTTTGTATTGGGCCATCATCACAACCATTTCTGTAAATGAGCTCATTGCCATGACCACTGTGCTGTGTGAGCCATCTTATTGAATGGGTTCCTATTTTTTGCTGCCTGTACCAAGCATTATGTTCTTTGCCAAGAAGTAGTGTCCCCTGGTAACATATCCTATGTATACTTGTAAATATTTGGCTGTATTTTTTTCCTACAAAGATTTGTTCATTCTTATAGCAGTCCTTGGTCATTTTAGTGTTCTTCATCAACACCATAATTCAAAGGCAACCTTTCTTCTTTGATCTTCCTTGTTTGATTTTCAGCATTCACATATAAAGGGAATGAAAATATCTTGGCTTGGGTCAGGTACATACTAATCTTCAACTTGACATATTTGCTATTTAACAACAACAATAAAAGAGAAAAAAATGTTTGTTGGTTTATTTGCAGCATATCGATCCACAGCAATACCATTTGATCTCTTGACTGCTACCTCTATGAGCATTGGTTATGTATCAAAGCAAAGCAGAATCCTTGACAACTTCCGTCCTGTCTTTGTTTCCCATGATACTGCTCTTTGGTCTGCTTGTGAGAACTTATTTTCTTCCCATGGCAGCAGAATCTCTGTTGAAGACTATAGTCTTAAAGCTTCGTCATGGAGTGCTTCAAGTCCTCTTCAATTTCAAGAAGCAAGCTTACATCATCTGTACATAGCAGATTGTTTAAGAATCTTCCTCCAATCCTGCTTTCACATGCCTCTTTGTATAGTCCATCTTCTTGAATTATTCACTCAGTACAGAGATAGAATAAGCACAATGAAAGGATATAATCATGATACATATCCTTCCTTCCTAATCTTTTAAAAATCATTTTATTGGGAACTCTTACAATTCTTATCACCATCCATCCATCCATCTATCCATCCATCCATTGTGTCAAGCACATTTTTACACTTGTTACCATCATCATTCTCAAAACATTTTCTTTCTAGTTAAGCCCTAGGTATTCCCCCCTCCTATCCGACCCTCCCCCACTTACCCCTCCCTCCCCTCCTTCCCTCATGAACCCTTGAGAATTTACAATTTTTTATTAATTTTTCTTATCTTACACTGACCGGTTTCTCTTCACCCAGTTTTCTGTTGTCCGCCAGGGAGAAAGTTCTATGTAGCTCAATGTGATTGATTCCCCCTCCCTCCACCTTTTCTTTCCCTGCTGGTATCGATTTTTGGTCCTGAGTGGTTTATTTGTGTTTCTAGTTTTTATCTGTACTAGTGAACATGTTCTGATCTAGCAGATTTATAAGGTAGAATTGGGATCATGATAGTGGTGGTGGAGGGAGAGTATTAAAGAACTAGAGGAAAGTTGCATGTTTCATCTGTGTTATACTGCACCCTGACTGGATCATCTTCTCCCTGCAATCCTCCTGTCAGGGACATCCAGTTGTCTACAAATGGGCTTTGGGTCTCCACTCTGCATTCCCCCTTATTCACAATATATAATTTTATATATTTTATATTTTTATATATTTTATAAATTTTATATAATTTTTCATTCTTTTATGCCTAATACCTGATCTCATCGACACCTCAATATCACACAGGCTTGTGTTTCTTCCATTTGGGCTTTGTTGTTTCTTAGCTAGAAGACCACTTGTTCATCTTCAAGTCTTTAAGACCCCAGACAATATATCTGTTGATAGCTGGGCATCACCAGCTTTCTTCACCACATTTGCTTATGCTCCACATTTGTCTTCAGTGATCCTGTCCTTCCTAATCTTAAATCCAGAAACAGCTTCTTGTTCTTTTGGCATAACTGTCTCTTCATCTACATGCAGATTCTATATAAGCATAATTATTAGTCTGAGATTCTCATTCTTTACAATTAACCTATAATTTGTTCTGATCCCCAGAGTTCAATGTTTTTTGCATATTTAATAAAACAGGTATTCTCCATTCATCCCAGATCTATATGATATGAGCAATAATACCCTTCCTTCTATATCCTCTTCTTAAAGCAAATATCTGATACCCTGTCAAAGAACTGCTGCACCCATTTTTTAAAAAAATATCTTTAATAAAATATCACTTGTAAAAAATATGTATCACTTTCATAGCACATTAATAATATCATTTGGTCATTTCTGCACTTTGTGATATCACATTATAGACATAATCTCTCAACTGTACCCTAAATCTTCATCCGCTAAGTTTGTGAGGCTATCACCACTAACCCAAAGAAACCAAAACACATTCTCAGCTGTCTAATCTATTCTGAGTTGTAGAAACCCTCAAAAACAGAATACAATTGTTTCATAGGGTTTCTGAAGCAGCACCACTTCACGGAAGCAGACTACCTCATCATTCTCTGACAAACGTGTGGGTTCAAACTGCCAGACTTTCACTTGGTATCCTAATGCTTAACTCACAGCAAACCAGAGTACCTTCATCATTGGTGTTGAAATTCACAAATGCATCTGATTTTAGTAAAAGGCTAATGAACTACAATCTTTTCTTTCACTTTGAAAGAGCCCCCCCCCCCTGAGCCCCACCCAGCATGATTCTCACATGTCTCAACAAGGCACCTGACTTACTTGAATAAGAGAAGTAATTTCTCCCTAGGAGAGGCTGCTGATATTTCTAGTACTAAAAGTTAAAATATATTGGTGACTGCAAAGCACAGCCAGCAAACTAAGTATTTCTTGGAAAATCACAGGATTTTAAAGCAAGCTAAGGAGGAAAAGGTACATTCTTGTCACCCCAAGACTGGATTTCCTACAGCTTTGTCTGGAAATGTGTGACCCAGTAGAATGAAGGCTATTTGAGTAGAAAAGACAGTGACTAGGGGCTGCCTCCCTCTCGGGAAAGCTCCCTCTATTTTGACTACCAATAACAGGGGCCCAGGTTTGCTGGTATCTGAATGAGACGAGAGCTGGTCTCAATAGTTCTATCTTAGTTTTGTCATATGCAAAAGAAAGACAATCCAGGCTTCGGGCCACAGAAAACCTTGATCAAAATCCTTCTGAAGCAGTCACTAGCAATTCTCCTGGGTGATGATGGAGGACTTTATGTGAGGCTAGAGGTCCTGAAAACTGTGCCCATGAACTATGCCTGTGAGATACTCATATTCCTTAGAGGAGATTTCACCTTCATTCATTAGTAGAACTTGACCCTTAGCATGGGAGATATCTATTCATTAATTATAGCAATAACCCTCAGTATGTGCTGACGGAGAGACAGACCTCTCGGATCCAAAGAATGCACTGTTGGTGTGTCCTCTAGGCTAGATGAATACTGCCTCATCACTGACTTTCAGGCCTACAGCTGCTACTCTTACAATATGAAAAAATGCCATTGTTTTACCTTCCCTTTGCATTTTATAGAACACACTCAGGTCAACTGCTCCAGTGATCCTCCCAATAACAAATGTGGCAGGGCCTTCAACCCATTTTATAGGTTTCAGAAGTTTTGGAAACCTAGGCTGGAAAAGGCTAACCCCAGAGGAGGTACTATAAATGTTCAGCCACATGGGTCTATAGCCCAGGTTTTTGTTCTGATTTTAGTTCTCTTTCTTCTCCAACTTGTGAAGATGTAACCTCAGAAACAATGTTCATATGCAGAGATTGGCTTCTGGATGGCAAAAACAGTGAAGCCCAAGATTCTTAGCTGAGAAGATGGCAATATGTAGCCATCCACAGAGGCGTCAGAAGGCAGGACTGGCCAATCTGTTCATCCAAAAGTTTCCAGCTTTGAAAACCATATGGAGTACTTCTAATTTATACACAAGATGTTTCTATTAGTCTGAAGAGATTCCAGGGCAACTACCACCACCCAAAACCAATTAGACCTGATGAACCTACAAGGTGGCTCAGAAAGTTAATGTACACATGGATTTTTGCTTCCAACATTTTAGCTCAATTGGGTATATAGAGCACTCCATTCAAGAGCAGATCTACACACACCCAGAAGTAATATACATTAGAGCTTCAATGTTAAGCTCTTAAATTTCACTCGGTTAGTGGATGACTTTGATCTCAGTGGTAGACTCTTTAGGGGAAGGCATAAGACTCTATTTTGAATTTTTATATAATCATAGATGATATATGAGTTATTGCTTTTCCAACAATGTGCACAGTACTTAGACAAGACTAGGGCAAAATCCTAGAGAGGGGAAGCTTTCCCCTGATCGTGTGTGTTTGAAAGTAGATTACAACTCCCCCTCCCTGGGCTTGCAGAACACCCAGGGAAGTTACTTGTAATGTTTTACTAAAATCATCCACAGAGTTTCTGCTTGTAAGTTAAAATGTGGAGTCCTGGACCACCTGGCCATGAGTTGGACTATGAGCACACATTACCAGATGCTTGAAATCACAGAACCAAACCTGCAAGCTTTCTAAGTCTTAAATTAATTGTACACACATCCTAATCATGGTTCTTCCCCTGCCCAGCCTCCTCTAAGCTCTCCCTTCCCTATCCTGTCCTCAAGTTGATGGATTTTGGGAAGACTACCTTTGTCTTCTAGAATATATCATTAGCCCCATGGTGGAGAATCACTAGACCTCTTTTCTGTATCTGAACTGTGTTTGTGCTGAGAGTCTCTGTTTCATAGTACAAAAGAGAGTCCAAATCTCAAATGTAATTTAGGGAGACGATTTATTCTGTCTTAAACAGAAAAAGACATGACAAAGATATCCAAATGAAGGCTATGATGTTGTCCAATATTCTGAGACATACAAAGGACAGAGGAGGGCAAAGAAAAGTGCCAAAAACATGATAAGTAGCTCATCAACTTATCACAGTACCAGATGAAACTCACAAAGGTGGCATGGTACCATGAGTTGGACAGGTACATTATGCTACACAGAACACTTGTAAGACTGGCCCAAGACCTTATGACCAAGGTGGTCAGAGCATGACTCTTGACTCTGCAAATCCAGAAAGACAATCTCCTTCGAGATCACACTCAGGAAAGTCCCTAAGGAGACAGTCTCTCCCTGGGCTGGTTTGGGATGTGGGAGTCATCCATTTTCTAAAATACTCTCTCTGAGGGCAAGACTGTTCACCCTTCTAGTCAGAAGAAATTCAAGGGAGGCTTAATCTATGTGGGGTCTCTATAAATGGATTTGGGGCTTTCACAGTCATGGCTAGCCTTCTGCAAAACTGGTGATCAGAATTTAAGCTCTAATATACTCCCCTCACAGCAAGATGCTTATCTGTCTCCTAAAACTCAATAAAATGGCTTTTCTAGAATGTTTTCTAGAAAGTTTTATTGGCATATAATTCAGGTGACATACAATTCCATGGTTTAAACATACTAAAAATAATTTACCATAATCAGTTTTAGAACATTTTCTTCATTATTCTACCCATTATTATGAACTGCCCATTACACTCCACCTTCCCTATCCCAATTCTAGGGAACTATTAAGCTAGTTACAGTGTCTACTGATTACCTGCCTATCCAAGATTTCATTTACAGAAAAGCACACCAAAAGACCAACAACTAAAACAAAATAAAACACAGGGAATAAACTTCAATCCAAAAGACAGCAGAAGATAACAGAAACTAGAAGAAACTAAAAATGGATCAAAAGGGAAATAAGCTGATAATACATTAAAATTTAACCTAGCTTCATCTGCAGTAATCTATTTTCCAATACACTCTGTTTGAGGACAAGACTCTCCCCTGATCACTAAAACAGTGTCAAGGCAGCCATGGGCAGCGCTGTTACCCACCTTGATACCTGCAACCTCCCCATGCACAGAGGCTCAGAGCAGTCCCTGGGCCTCACTGCTCCAGGCCTTCTTCTGCCCAGTCTCGCAGTGGCTCCCAGCAGCCCTTCTACTTATCCTGTCAGGCAGGCTGCATGGGGACTCAGACAGTTACCGAAGGAGATTGAATCCAGCGGGACCCTCTGCATGAGCTCAGGGGCTGCACAGGAAGAATGAGTGTATTGCACAGGAAAAGGCTGTTTAAACCTGTCACTTCAAAATATCTCTTTCTGAGCTCCTCTGCTGGGGCCTCAGAGGATCAGGTCCTGAAAGAGGAAATCCATTTACGTGACAGTTCTTAATTTCTGAAACGAAACCTCAGCATTTGTGATTTTTTACATGCTAAAGTCTCCATGTAAAACTCAAACCAAGTATCTCAGTGGAAAATCCATAATTCTCTGTAGATTTGTATTTTCTGTGGCCCAAATTCCAGAAAACTGCGAAGAGGTTCATCTTGAATTAAGCTTGATGCAGACCCAGCCCAGAAGTCAACACTGGGTACTAAGAGGCCAGGAAAAGGCACCCTGGAGTCACTGTTATCCCTATGTCTACTGTTTTTGTTCAAAGAAATTAGCAGGAAACATTACCTGGGGTCTGAAAGGCATATTTCCAAACAAGTGTGCATCTAAGGGTGATGTCAACTAAGTCCACCTAGAAGACACATACCAACATCAGTGACCAAGGAATTGTAAAACATATAATCCAAAGTCGAAGAAGGGACTGGTATCAGTGCCTATTGTGAGAACCTGGTTTGTAGAAGGCTATGGATGACAGTGGGAGCCCAAGGTACAGGTGCTAATAGGAAATGCACCTTCAGTGATCCCTCCTATAATAGTGGGATGGGAAAAAGTGGTGGTAGTACAATAGTGCTTGATGTGATGGAACTGTGAAGTGATGTGATGTATGTAGGAATTTTCAATCAAAAGTAATATTAATAAAGGAAATCATCAGACTGACAGGGGTCAAGGACTGGATTCTTCCCTTTCGACAAAACATTAGTGGCTAGTAAAGAGTGTTGCTCAGGATTGGTGAAGAACATTGAGGGTACTACGGACCGCCAGAAGGAGAACAAAGCAATTGGTCATGACAGAAGCACAGTCAAAATGCTACTTAGCATCAAGGGTGGTGAGATTCCGTCTCCCATATTTGGGCATTTTATAAGGAGATATGATATTTTATAAAGTAAAGGGTCAGTGAAAAAGACCTTGCATGTTATGGATTGATCTGGTGACTACCACCATGGGCTCCCATATAACAATTCTGATAATGTCTCAAGATGAAGCAGTACTTTCTTCTGTTGTACATAGGATTGCTGACCGTGGGAACAGAATGATTCAATGGTACCTAGCAACAATCACAATGGAAAGTCTTTTGAAATATCACTCAAGACAGATGCATGTCCAGCCATCCCTCCTGGTGCCACATGGTTCTCACCTCTTCTCAAAGCCCTTCCCAGACCAGTCTTCCTACCATCTACGTCAGAATCCAAAATCTCTTAATGCATGTATTTAATGGAGACAGTTTTGTCAGTTAGATCATGAGTTTCTTTCCTTGGGTGATGTAAACAATTAACATATTTGACTGTTAGCTACAAGTTTAGAGTCTATTTTTCACAGGTCTTCTTTTGAAAAACCAGTCATTAAAAACCCTGGTATAACATCGTCCTCGACCGACATGTATGTGGCTATCATGAGTCAGAATCAACTCTACTCCAATCGAGGGATAAAGCCTCATCAAGGTGCATGGCTCTATGATGAGATCAACTCTATGACAATGAGTTTGGTGGGTGAACGTGCATTCTCCTTTGAATGTCTAAAGAAGTGCTTAACAACTTTGGATACTTCATAGAAGCCATTTTGCCAAGATTTAATCAGAAGGGGAAAACATTGTTGATTCATGGACATTGCCCGGTGTCTCCTTACATACCATCCACTTAAAGAGAACTGTGTGTAGGCCTAAGCATAAGGTCAGGTACATAGCCAAGTTCTTGATGATATTCACTCAATGAATGAGAACTGAAATCCATTTTAGCAGGAACATGGAAACACCACTTTCCAATGTAATAGGAAGGAGTAAGGAGCATTCTGTGGAGTCGTGGAGGTGGTAGTGACTTATATGGCAATCTTCTGGATGCTATGAAATTTCTTTGTTCCCAAGAACAACTATGGGGTGGGGGAACTCACCTGCAGGCCAGTGGTTAGGCCCTGGAGAGCCTATAGATATTCTTCAATTTCTTCTCTGGATCACCCTGGAGACTGCACTGGGATGCTTACCAGAGAAACAAAAGCACAGATTTTGAGCTAAAAGCTAAAGAGAGAGGCTTTCCTTAGAAGTCATCTTCCAGATAGCCACCCAGACAGAACTTTCTTATAAGTTTATAAGATTACTGTTTATAGTATGGATCTACCTACCACTGGACATTGTTGGAATGTTTGAAAATCATGTATCAGTTTATTAATGACACACAGTCAAGACAATCATCAGAATTGAGAGTAAGCCTATAGTCCTTTCTCATTAAACTGAGGACTTCATTGGAATCCTTAGCATGAGAAGCACTTATTCACAGAAGGGTCTGTATAAAGCTGTCCCATCTGCCCACGTAGACATACAACAGAACACAGCTTCAGGGTGCTGACAATTTGCCAGGATTATCCTGGTTTAGTTGACAGTTTGAGCTAAAGAAAGGGAAAAGGCAAGTGCTTCTAGTAGCCCATGATTCATATCCACAACTCACCACCCCTCATAGCCAGGGGCAGCATAGCTAGTTCTCATGACACATTTGCAAATAGATTTACTAATTAGGAGTTGTCTCCCTGCAAACCACACAAGGGAATATCAAAGAAAACAGAGAAATGGAGGGTCCTCAGTTCTCTTGCATGTCATATGGTTTTCCAGCAAGTGGATATTTTAGAAGAGTATTATCAAGCACACAAAGATTAGCTAGGGAGGAAATATTTGAGAACAAAAACTGAACACCAAGGTAATGCTCAGAGAAAATCCCTATTCTTTTTTTCCCCTTGATAGATACAGGCATACAGTGCAGTAATGTGGAAAGGTCACTTGATTCCAACCTTGGATCAAATCTCTACACTGCCAACCTAGCTGGACACCTTTCCCCACCTCCCCCAAAGCTGTTTAACCTTGGCTGTCTTTGATTAAAAAGAGGGTTGGAGCTTGACAGAAGAGAAGAGTACATTTTCACTCCACTGTGGTTTACAGACATGCTCTTCTGAGACCTCAAGTTGAAGACTGCACATTATCTTTTCACTTCTCCCTTAGACAACCCCAGAGCATCAAGCTCAGTGTGAAGTATAGCACTTATCTACTAGCAATATATTGATTAGCTCAAGTAGAAATTGACTCCTTAGTAATTGACACAGCAGAGAGTGTGCCTGGCATGAATATTATATCCTATTATTAGCAACCAAAAAATGCAGAGAAAAGGGTGGAGCATGAGGAGAGCTGTGGAAAATAGCTCAATCCTGACACTTAATGCAAGCAACCTAAGTTCTTTTATTGAAGAACACCACGATTACAGCCATGAAGAATGATGTGAAGAGGAGGAAGAGAGAAAAAGCCCCAAGACTGCTGGATGGACTTATTCAAAAGTCGAAAACATCTTGATTCTACGAGTAGTCCCTTACCAGATAGGGCCCAGGCCATCCAGAGATTGTCAGGAGCCCCACTTCAGTTTCTGCTTGGATGTCCTCACTAAGGAGTGGGTGGTCAGTGAGGTCAAGACTATGCATCATTTTCAAGGAAGACAGACAGCTACTCTTTGAAGAGCAGACATATATGGTGTGGAGAAGAAAGAAGTCAATTGTGACTGGGACTGGGTTCCGAGTTCTTGATTTACCCTGTAGACCTCTGGACTGGTGATATCATGTCTGAGTTACAGCTCATTCATTAGAGGTTTTGTTTCACAGGCAGATTGTGAGGTATACATAATGTAAAATGACATAATATACATATGCAAAATGTGGTGTACTATAAAATTATGCTAATTATTAAGGACATGAGGCAGAAGAAAATATGACATTGGGTAACATCATGGAAGATTTCAATTCCACATGTGAAATCCAAAAGAATTCATTCTTCATGTGATCTTACTATATAGCACAAATAACTAGTCAACACACAGGCTGGTTTTGAGAAGAACACATTATGATATAGGTTTGAAAAATGCATGTGTTTCTTTTATTTGGTAGTTTGGTACAACACTTAGAAATGTTTCAAACATGAGAGAAAAATGGTTGGAGAAAAGGGGGATATCTCACAAAATAGTTCTGACTGCCATCAAGTGAATAAAAGTACCTTCTAATCAAATGAATCATTAAAAGTACAGACATTAGAGCCTGGTGCTGACAGCTTTATGAGCAAGGCACTGCAGTTAATTAAGATATACGGCTTTTATATTTTGGATTGCATGGAGGGTGCCATTCGACTTCAGCTAAATAACACCTGCTTTCACTTGCCCCAAATCCAGGAATTGGGCCATCCTTCAGTTCTTCCCTGAGACTTTTTTTTTTAAAGTAACTGGGCAACATTTTGTCTTAAACGCCTCCTAGCTGATATAGCTGAATCCATTAGAAACACCAACAACAGCTTTTTTGGAAACACATCTGGAAAAATTGGGGGCCAAAAGAGGTCTTAAAGTTACTGACTAAGAAGTGTAGGCAAGAGGAGGAAAACATGCACCTGAATTTACCAAGTGTGCTTCATGGAAGGGACCAAGTGGCCAGGAAGGCACACCATCCAGCCCCTTAACCTGCCAACCTCCCACCAAGGCACGGAGAGATGGGATGGCCTTTGTCTTCTGTTCTTTGGCTCTGGTAGTACATTCAGATCATTTAAATGTTTGCAGAGCTGAAGTAGCACCTGCGCTATCCTGGGAAAGATGAGTCTTGGCTGCCAGAAGACAATGAGAATATTTTTTTTAGAGTGTGATTAATATTTTTTAACCTTTCCCGTATAGTAGTGGACTTCATACTGCCTTCTGAACCCACCCTTTCTCTCAGTCCATTTCCTATGTCTCCTTAAAATAAAACTTTTAAAAAACAGTAAAAATATTTTAAAATAAACTAAAACCCTAGTTTTCATGTGCTGTTACGGGTTCTAGTCTCCATTGAGTTGTCCTGGTTTATGTCGACCTTACGTCTAGTAGAATAAAATAAAATATTGCCAGTTCATAACCCTCTGCATGATTGCAAGCATATCCCTGTCTATTGTGACAACCTATTTCATTTAGAATTTCCCTCTATTCTGTTTCTCTGAAACAGACTTTTGAAGACTTACTTAGCAGTTGTTTCTGTGTCTAGATTGTACCCCAAAAACCCACGAAAACTTAGGTTTGTAACCAAAATACCATTGTAGCCTGGAGGGAAGTGGACAGGAAAGGGACTTAAGCAGGTGTCGCCGGGAAGCCTTAATGGGAAGGGCAAAGTTAAATCTGGTCTCCAGTCTTCCTACTCAAGGCTGGTTTCCACCTACAGGGAGCTTAAGCACTTCCTCCTGTTCTGCGGAAAAAATACATTAAGAACACTGATCACTTGCCTTCTCTTGCGCTCTATACCAGCCATTCTCAACCCGTGAGTCATGATCCCTGCGGGGATGGCGGTCAAACAGAGGTTGCCCGATTCATAGCAGTAGCAAAATTAGAGTTATGAACTAGCAAAGAAAACAAGTATATGGTGTGGGGGGGTCACCCCTTCATGAGGAACTGTGTGAAAGGATTGAGGCATAAGAAGGTTGAGACCTATTGCTCTATCTCTTAGAAGTCAGTTATGAAATTACCCCTTTAGTTTCTCTTCTCCAAATCAAATAACACTCGTTTTTCAGTCTTTCTTTGGAGGCTTTGTTCTCTAAACTCCTTAATCACCCTGGAACATCCAAACCAATCTTAGATATCTGACCTGAAAGATGAGTCCATGAGAATTTTAAATGTAGCAAAGAGGCACATATATGAGGGAAAAGCTTGGCAGCCATGATCAAAGCCTCATGTTAGCTCTGGCCAAGGCGGTTTCCATGGCTGAGAAATTCTGACGCCATTTCAAAGGTACGATGCAAGAAGCCTGGCATGGTCCACATGAATGCTGCCTTCGATGTCACTGCAGACAATTTGTAGAGGTTGCTGGGTAATTGAATGACCGACAGCGCTATTGAGAGCTGTGCACCAAGATAAGAGTAATCAAATTTCATGCTTCAGAGGCTCCACACCTTCGGCTGTTATCTTAGTTATTTATTGCTTCTACAACAGAATACAACAAGTACAAGTCTTTAGCAAACAGAAATGCTATTTTCTCACAGTTTAGAAGTCTGCATTCAGGGTGTGGGTTCTAGGAGAAAGTCTGTGTATCCTTTTAAAATCTGGGGGAACCTGCATTCCATGGAGATCTCTATGTATCTTGCTGTCAATCTTCCCCTGGGTCAAAGATTTTCTCAAAGTAAGAAAGAAAAATTTAAAAAGAGTGAGAAAAGAAAAAGATTTTTACAGCATAGGGACCCAATGTTCAGGTCTCCTTTGTTTACAGCAGTGAGGTTTTTCCCACTCTGTTTGAATCTCTTTCCCTTATCTCTTATAAAATAAAGGATTATGTGAGAAATGGTGAGACTTATTGGAGAGATTAAGTTAAGTAGAACCTGAATAACACCTCCCGTAAGGCTGGGGCTCAAACACTTGGGACGCCCACACCTATACCCCTCATTAACATACAGAGATGGGAATCTTCAGCACACCACAAAATAAAGGACAAGTCACAAAATGAAGTTCAGTGCACAGTAGCAGGGATCATGATCCAGTCACATTGATAAATATTGGGGGAAGGGACACAATTTAACAGGACAGCTGGTGACCCCAAGTGTCACACAGAATTCCTTCTCCCATCCCATTTTCATTACAAATAGTTCTGCATAATTACCCAGTTCCATCTTGAGCCTTTTTTTTTTTTTGGAGGAATCTTGGTGGCATAGTGAGCAGCCCTAGTGGCGTAATGGTAACATGTTTGGGCTGCTAACCTCAAGGTCATCAGTTTGAAACTAGCAGGCCCTCTTTGGCAGAAAGACAAGGCTTTGTACTCAAGAAAAGAGCTGTAATCTCAGAAATGTCCAGGGGCTGTTGTAGCCTTTCTCATCATGGGTCACTATTGGCACGATGGCACTGAGTTTGGTTTGGTTTTGGGGTGGCAATGCGTGTTACTCAATGGGTTGTTAATCACAAGGTTAACAATTTAACACCACCAGAAACCACCACAGGGCAATGATGAAGATTTTCTATGCCCCTACAGCTTTACATGCTCCGAAACCCACAGAGGTCATACTGTTCTGTCCTGTAGGGTCGCTGTAAGTCCCAAACGGACTAGCTGGCAAGGAGATTTTTATTTTCCTTTGAAGCATCCAGGGGGGCACAACGCAATTCCTGCAGGCAAGGCCTTCTGGCATAAGAGTCGGTCAGACAAACCACTTTCTCAGAAAAATGAATCCTTACTGTTTTTCATAACTCACTTTCTGGTAAGACACACTTGATAATCTAAGTAAGCTACTCGGAAGACATTTACATGGAGGTTGAGGGTGAAGATGAGAACAAAGGCAAGAAAACAAAATTCAAGACAGAAGAAGAGAGAGACAAGGACAAACCAATTAATGAAAAATCAAACACAGTCTTCAAGACAGATCCGACAGCTGAACAAGAAAGACCATGCCAATACCAGCACCCAAGCTGTTCTCCCAGAGCAGCTCTGTGGGAGGAAGGGGAGGTCAGAGCATAGTGGGGCCCGCTACCTCGAAAAGCCATCAGAGAGGCTGTCTGTACTAAACTGAACTGCAGATCAGTGGTGCCCCTAATTGACTTTCTCACTCTAAACAAATAAATTCTTCATCTGAAGGTGGAAGAACCATCTCTTTCTCTTATTTCCCAGCTTTTGGCTGTTGACTTGGAGAGCTGTGACAAGCAGGTGGGGGATCTTGAGGCCCGGCAGGATGATTAATTATAACCCTAATGTCACAGGGCTAGTGTGTTTCGGAGCGATCATTCAAGGTGAGATCTGTCAGAGTCAGACCACACAGTTCACCATTGTACTGTGGTGCCCTGGGAGCACCAATCCTGGACAGCAAGGTGAAGTGTCCTGGACATTCCGACTCAGACACAATCGACACCTGTGCTGTATAACTCAGCCATATAACCTAGTTAGACCCCGGTGGCTCTGGCACACTTGAAAGAGGATTATCTCAACCTAAGATATCCTGTACTGTAAAAGATGTTCAAGAGTCCAACAATTTAGTACATTAAGAAATGTAAATTGCTCATTGAAAATTTATACATTGAATTAGTTTTGAAATGATCAAAATCTAGATATATTGTGGTCAATAAGTTGAGCTAAATTTACTTGTCTCTGTATATTATTGTTCTACATCTTGATGCTATAGAAGGCTATTGAGGAGCTCACATTGGATAACATTAGGCGAGCTGATCAATGTAGTGGGACAGAGCAGGTTGTGTCTTCTAGACTTTGGTCAAAGTAGCCTTCTTTAAGAATATGAAATGGTTACTGAGACAGGTGTTTCCTCCAACTCTGCCTCATAAAACAACGTCTCCATTTAAGTTGAGACTTTCATCATAGACTACGCCCCATCCTTGCAGGTGAAAAAGACTGTTCTATACTCTTTAGCTAATATTTGCACACAAAAAAAAAGGTGCTTTGAAGATAAAATGCACTCCATAAATGGCACTAATAGCTGGCCAGACTTCAGCATTGCCTTTCATCTGGAGATTTCAAAGTTCTCATGATAGACAGGCACTATTGTTCTATTACTTTAACATGCCCGTGCCTTCTGGGTGGGCTGGTCATTACCTTTCTTGCCACTTGGCCTAAGAGGAGCAGAACGAGAGAGAATAGCAAGCTCCTGTCGTCAGTAGAAGGTCAACAGTCAGCAGGGATGAGAAGTGTTACTCTCCTGACATCTCAGCTCCTGAAAGCTGACTCAGGGGACCAGGAAGAGGCATCTACAATAGGAAGCCTGGAAATGTGCACACAGCAATGTACTTTTCAAGAACTTATCTGCTCTCCTATAACATTTCCATAAACCTGAGAAATACAAGGCACTGAGTAAGCGCTAGATGGTTGATGGAACTGTCAGGTGAAAAACATGTCTGTCACTATATGTCTGTCAGCTTCGAGGGTGGGTGCAACAATCTGCGTCAATAATGGTTTCAGGGTTTGAATGAGGTCTTCAGAGCAATCCATTCCAGCTCCCACACGGGATGGCATCTGTCATCGCCATCCATAAGAACAGAAAGGAGACCTCGTAGGAGCTGTTCTCTTGGATCATTAGACCCAGTCCCAGGTCCATGGGAAAAAAACCACAGCCCAGGTTCATGGTCACAGTCACAATGACTGCCTCCCCAGTGGATACTACTTCCCCCCGCCACTGCCTGACAAGTGTAAAAGACCAAAAAGTAGTGCTTTGCCCACCAGGCACAAAGCCACAGTGTGACATCCTCTCTAAGGAGAAATTTCTTTATGCTAATTAAAGCCACCAGGAAGTCAGGCAGTGTGAGATGGCACAGCTGGATCTCCCCACTGCTCAGGAAGAACTGTTGGAGATGTCTAATGGCTCCCACCAAGTGAGAAGGAGAGGAAAGGGGGAGCCCAGCAAGCACAGGGACACCGGAGGATGAATAATAAGTGCTGCACCATGGGGCGGGGGCAGGGTGTGTGCAGGCTTTTGTCAAAAGATTAAAATGTGTCCTTTCAGATTAGAAAAGTTGAGCATTGCTAATGAAGAAATTACTTAATTATGGAGAAGAAACTACAACAAAGGTATTTTGCCCTTGAGAGAAAAAAAACATTTTTGATTCAACAAATCAAGGAAATGATTCAATTTAAGCATTGAATACTTGGCTAGTGCTCCAATAAAAGCTTTAGAATGTACATACTGAGCAGGACTCCACAGTCTCCATCATCTCCAAGGATTCTGCGCGCGCGCACACACACACACACACACACACACACACACACACCCAAACCTATGACTTATGTGCTTTCTTCCTATAAATATAGCTTATCTTAAATGGACAGAATTAGAATGGTAGTCAAAATCCCGACTTCCTGGCACACACTTCAGCAAATGCTGCATGCATTTCTCCATCCTCCTTCTTTTGCTGAACCAGTTGCCTAAACCAATTACTTTCTCTTTTCCAACCAACATTTTTCAGCTAATATATTATATACCTGTTTGGTTGGTTCACTAAAAACTCACTGAGGGATGATCTTTATTCTTATCTCAAACTTTCACTTCTAGAGATCATTTCTATTGCTTCAACTCTCACATTCTGTGTGTTCAATCATCACCATCATGTGGCACCTCAGATTTCACATACCAATGCTGATCTCACCACCACCCCCTTGCCCAATCAGGATCCCTTTCCAAATCCAGATACTTAATTTCAATGGACTTGAAAGTATTTTTGAATTCTTTGAACGGAAGGCTAAATAGGGATATTTGCTTTTCTATATATCCATTCATTCACTAAGCCTGTCGAATTGTTCTTAACAATATGATAATTTATTTAGCACTTCCAAATATTTTAATGCATCCAAATTTTTAATACATGTAAAGTGTTTGTATTCCTACAAAACTGAGAGTCAACCAGCAAAATAACCTTCCTCCTTTGCCCAGTACATGAGGACTTTGAAGCTTATAACTCACATGCACATTTGACCTCATTCAACTTGATATCATATCTTCAAGGAAGTCTTTTCTGACTTCCCAAAATTAGTTTTACATTCTCATAATACATTAAATCAGTAAAAAATTAGTTTTGCATTCTTATAATATATTAGATCAGTAACTATCCTCATTGCCACATGACTTGATAGGATACCTGAAAGATAGAAAATATGTAGTAACTTATTCTTCAATGAGTGTATATATATATGTATGTATATATATATACACACACACACACTTGTGTATAAGACAAGGTTTAGGTAGCACATTTTTAATGCAGTTTTTGTGGTAAAATTAGGTGCCTCGACGGATATTCAGGTCCGCTTATACTTGAGTATATACAGTGTATTCTTTAAAATCACTAAGGATTTACATCCCAGATAATGTCACTAAGGACTTACCTTGGGTGGTGAGCTTCCTCATTTGCCTGAAAAAGTTGAAAAACAGAAGACTGAAGAATGACTGCATCAAAATTGTGATACTGGTAAAGACTATTGACCACATTGTGGACGGCCAAAAGAATGGACACACTCCTCTCGGAGGAAGTGCAGCCACAATGTCCCATAGAAGCAAGACTGACGGTACTTTGTCTTATTCAAGTTGGACTTGCTATTAGGAGTGGCCAATTCTTGACGAAAGACATACCTACGTGGTAAAGTAGAGAAAAACTCACTGCCAGAAGCTGATGCCAGCTCCTGGCGCCCCTACAGGATGGGGTACAACTGCCCTTGTGGGTTTCCATAAGTGTCGCTCTTTATGGGATTAGGACACCTTGTTTCTCTCCCACGGAGTGGCTGGTGAAGCGGACCTTACTGATGCAACGCCCCCCCCCCCAGTTGCTTGTTGGAAGAACGGTGAGGCCGTATACTTCCATAAGCATTCCAGTCTTGAAAAGCAGTGTAGGGCAGACCTACAGGGAGATAACGGAGTCAGAAAGCACTGGTAAGGAGTCCTTATGACGTCAGTCTCAGAATCCATTCAGCAGGAGTCGATTTGGTTTGGCTTTCATGAGTGCTTATGACTAGGGTCTCAGTCAGTGGGAAAACATGTGGACTACATGATCTGGCCCCCTTTCTAACCCCCCAAAATAGATATAGTAAGCAAATTTTACAAATTCAGCATCTCCTACAAGATATAGAAATTGAAATCTGATCCCATCCTTGGATGAGCCACGCTGGTCTTCTAAAGATGAAGCATAGAGTTAGATAACACGGCTGAGATTCCATTCCTGGAAGCCTGGCTCACTTAGAGGAGCCTGCCACACTGTGAACGTCACCGCACTCTACAAGTCTAAGTGGAGGGAACGAAGGTGTCTGGCCCATCAAATTTGGGAGGGAAATGTGCATGTGTTTGTGATTATCTTTTCCTTTGGTTATTTGCTCTCGTTTGGTATGGGAGGGGCTACTTAAAAAAATCTAACAATAGAGGGACTTGGACACCTTTAAACCCAAATATTAGGCACAAAGCAAAAGAAATCATACATTTTTAAAGCTTTTATAAAACAATGATAAAATGATAATAATAGGTCAAAGAAAATCAGGTAATATAACCAAAACACATTTTATATCATTGCCTTTACTTCCTATTCTTTCTGAGGTGATTTCCTCCCCAGAACTGTGGTCTGTGGAAAGAGAGAACATAAAACAGATTTGCTGTAGGCAAGTGCTGGGAGCCCTGAGATTCTCAGGAAACTCCATAATCGAGAGAAATGTGCAAGCGCCCAGTTGGGAAACATAGGTAGAGGCAGAGCACAGAACTCGGAGCGAACAAGGCATTCCCCAGAGTGACAACTCTCTAACACTGGTTACATGGCCCAGAGGATATCTAGTGAGTACCCCAACAGAAACATGTCTGATGATGTGAAGGGAGAGGGTCTGTTGCTGTACACCAAGAGAAGATCTTCTGGGGGAAGGTGGTGTTGGTTTTGCAGGGAGCAACACTGACTGTAGCCGAGCTGATTTGCCACTTTGACCAGCAGTTATTTTTGTTGCAATAACCAGCTGCCAAATAACTTGATCCAGAGGACAAGAGGTGAATACCATTTATCCTTGCAGGTGCAATGGAGTGAGGTGCGGTGGCTTATTGCAAATGTGTTCACAGCGAGGTGAGAAGGGCCTGTAAAGAGTACCAGTCTTATGCTTGGAGTAAGAGAAAAGCGGGGGAGGTTAAAGACTAAGAGAAACAATGTCTGACTCCTCTGTGTAAACAGGAAAGTCCGCCCACATCGTGTGAAGCCTGCCAAAGGCTCCACCAGCCCCAGTAAGTCACATTTTGCTCCTGTGAAAGCACAGGAAACCCTGGTTGGGCACCTAAAGGTGTTACTGCTTCCTGCTCCTCCTCCCAGCCTACAGCTTGCGGAGTATCTCTTAAGAAACGAAACCGCTTGTTTCTTTTAGTTCAGGCTCTCTCAGAAGCCCAAGTGAGGCAAACAGAGCAAAAAGAAAAACAAAGGAAGGTACCCTCTGCAGGCCAGTGCGACAGCTTGTGATTTGGGGGGACACTCGAAATGCATGCAAAACAGAAACCTCGCTGTGCATAGCCCCGCAGGTGGAAAAGAGCAACAATAGGTAGATGCGATTTCTACCAGTCATTGGGGGAGGATGCTTTGGGAGCTCGCTCACGGAGACACAGTAAGACTCTAACCTCAGTAGGCGACCTCTCAGGGGTACAAAGGGCTCAGGTTGCAGAAGGATGCCTTTGCTAGAGATGTGCAGGTCTGCAGAGAGCAGGCGTCAGGCTTTGGGCAAGGTAAGATGGGAGAGACACCAGCAGCTGGTTCCAGCTTGAGGGTGAAGACCCGGACTGTGGAATAGAACACCTGGCCTAGAGTGTGGGCTCTGTCCTTTATTAGCAACATGCCCTCCGCCCGTGTCCTTCCTGCCTTAGAACTCTATTTCTTCCCCTGAGAGAAGCAGCAGTGTGGCCGTGTCTGATACGTTCGAGGTTAAATGATTAATAAAGGAGGGAATCTTGTCATGGCTTTAGCATTTGCCAAGTAACGAGAGCAATGTGAGTTTCTCATATTGTGAATCACTGACATTATCTGACTCCATGAGCTCATCCCAAAGGTGTAGACTTCAGAATGCCTGGAACAAAAGCAGCTTTGTTGTCTGGTAACCACAAGTCTATGAAATCCTAAGGAAGGTGTGAGCTGTGTGGGGAGATAAAATCTCCCAGGCAGCGGTGGTCAGAGCCCTCTTGGCCATCTCGGGCTGTGTGTGAGAATGACAGCAGGTGCCCAAAGCCTTCTTCAAGGTATTACTTAGCCAACACCAAGGAGTCTGCCACGTGTAAAATGAAAATGACTGAAGATGTGTAGTTACCGCTTAAGAACAGACCCTTCTTCAAGTTCTTTGGAGTATGTGAGTTTATAGAACTTTATGTAGGCTTTCTCTCAGTGAAGTCCCAACCATTTGCACCAGTGGGGGAAAATAAAGAGGATGCACAAATGTGTAGATAATTCAAAATTCTGTACAGTTTGCTTTGGGTATGCTTTGGCAAAACAGATAGCCTTAGCAGGTTGTCAGTATTAAAATGAGACTCTCTTCCTTAAGCACCCACCATTGGAGAATTGGAGGAAGCAGGGTTGAAGCTTTTCTTTTTCTGTGGAGGGGAAAGGAAGCACCTATCCATCTAACATGTGCCCTGGGAAAGTAAAAGGGACGTGGGTAATTCTGTCAGGACCTTCTGGAGTGAACCTAGTGCATTTTCTAGTCCTAGAACTTCCCTTCCTTCTCTCATCCAAACCATAATATTTCTTCTGCTTAGCAGGCTGGTGAGCACAAAGGTACAATTATTTCATAATAGGGACACTAATAGGGAGAGTTGGAAATATATTTACCATGTTCTTATTGTGTGAAAGGTGCCATGATTATTAGCGATGTAGTGTTCACCCTTGAATTACCTGTGATCTAGCAGTAGAGAAAGAGATGTAAATATACATTTTTTATAAAAATCACTAATGTGCACACACAGGCTCCTATAGAAGCACAAAGGAGAGATATTTATAAATGGTAGCTCAGATAGTGTTTCTTCCATTAGTAAAACAAAATGTATAATTTGAAAAGTATATAATTTGCATAAATATAGTTAAAAGTAATTTTCTATTATTTTGTCAGTGGGTTTAGACAAATTCAGCTATCATTCGGCAATTTCCACACAAATTGCTTAACTACATTAATTACATTTTCCATGATATGTCAACTTTATTTTTAATTCCATTTCAGTTGTTCTGTTATATATAGTGGATTTTTTAAAAATGTGTTGTTGTTTTTGAGAATATGCATAGCAAACCATATTTAACAGTTTCTGCATGTACAGTTTGGGGGAATTAATTACATCCTTAGAGTTTTACAACCATCCACATATTTCTTTCTGTGTAATTCCTCCCTCATTAGCACAAACCCATTGCCCCCTATGTTTCTTATCTAATTTTTCAGGTTGCTATTATCAATTGGATCTCAGAGACAATCATTAAAAGGTAGACTGGTTGCAGCAGACTTCTTTTACTAATTAAACTTAAAATTTTGTTTAGTTTTAAGATGACTTCAAAGGACGTTTCAGGTTTAAGTTTTAAAGATCACCTCAAGGCAATCATTTCAGGGATTCATTTACCTTTCACAGGTCCAGAAAGTCTAGAATTCATGAGAATTTGAACTTCTGTTCTCCATTTTCCCCAGTTAGAATACAATTATTCTATGTAGTCTTTGATTCAAAGTTCATTAATGGTAGGGGGCCATTCTACTCTGCCCTATTGGTCATTGTGAATAATAATTGGCTTGATGGCAGTGAGTGTGCATTTTGGTGACCTGCAGAAACAGTTTCAATTACAAATTCAAAGGGCATATTAGGTGATAGTTTGAGGATTTCCTCTTGTCCCTATCAGTCCCAAATGGATTGACATTTTTAGGAATTTCAATTTCATTCTCCATTTTACTCCCATTCTGTCTGGGGCTTTCTATTTTGTCTCTGGTTAGAAGAGTGGGTAGTGGAAGCTGGACACCATGTATTTCTTCTGCTCTCAGAAATGGAAAGGTTCCACAAGACATTGCAGCAAAGGGACAGTTGGTAGCTAAGTTGAGTTTGGTTGAACTGAGAGATCATGAGGTAGGACAAGTGGAAAATGTCAGTCAAAACAAGAGGAACCTGATGGTTGGAGAAAAGGCAGCGATCAAAGGATGAGAGTTTGGGATGTGGTAGAAGAACAGGAGTCATCATTGATAATATTAATCAGCAGAGTTTAAATATATAGAGATGTCAGGTAAATCTGTACTTCAGGATGTGGCTAAAAACATGTGCTCCTAAAATGGAGTAGGAATGAATATCTTTAGAATTCAGGAGAAATGATGAGGGTAAAACACTCTGTGATTTCCAATAGGACAGTAGAGAAAAGGCAGGAACTCACTACCAGAGGCCAGAGGATATTTGGGAATAAAAATACCAATCACATTTTCCAGCTCCCTTTGCTGAACAAGATGGAATTTAGGGAACTAAAACCGAACTAGAAATCACTACTGGCACACCTCCACTGGACCCTTGAGTGGATGGAAAAACAACAGGCTGTTTCAAAACAGGGCTCAGGCAGCCAAGGTGAAGGCAGATGAGGGGAACCTGGCAATATCACCTCCCATTTCTGATCTTTTTGACAGTTGATATATTTTCAACTTAACCTACCAGGGCTGTCAATTCAATTCAGACTCCCTCTGAAGATGTGATTGGAGCCAGACTGTTTCACAGTAATTCTATCATCATTAAGCAGTTCCATAGTACTTTAGACTGTCAAAGCATTTTATGACTGTGCTTATTAATTTCTCCATAATAACAATGCCAGATTAGTCCAATAGTCTGAACAAGATATTTTAGGAAGAAGACAAAGAAAAAAATAGAAACTGATTGTAGGAGAAGTTAGATCACAGCTTCAATCACAACACAATTCAAAAGAATATCTCAGAGCTTGGGGGATGATATTCAACAATTCATAGAGACCCATGTTCCCAGGCCAAAGAAAGCAATCAAGGTACCTAACTCTCCCTAAAGAGTATCTTCCTATAGCACAGATTTTCCTGCACAGAAGAGGTGCTAAGTAAAGTAATAAATGAACACACCTATAGACATTCACAAGGAGCTCAGGTAGTGTGCTTAGCTATCGGACTGTCACCCACAATGTCCTCAGTTCGAGACTACCAGCTGCTCAGTGGGAGACAGAGAGGGCTTTCTAGTCCAAGAAACAGCTCGTCTCAGAGGCTGACAGAGGCAGTTGTACTTGGTCCATTAGGGTCTCTGTGAGAGAAGGCATAGACTTGATGGCAGCGACTTTGCTTGTTTATGTTTATAGATTCAACGGAGTTCTGGGTGCATTGTGGGTTACTCACTGCACTGCTGACCACAAGGTCTGCAGTTCCAACCCACTAGCTGCTCCATAGGATCAAGATAAGACTTTACACCTTGGAAAACCCACAGGGGCAATTCTACGGCAGTGTTATAGGGTGACCCTTTCATAGGGCTGCTCTGACTCAATGGCTGTGAGGTGGACTTGGGATATAACTCTAAGTCTTCTTTAGATGTTATATCAAAAACCAAAAAGGAGCCCAATCTGATTCTGATGCACAGGGATGTTACACGACAGGGTGTCATGGCCCTTTGAGGTTCTGAGCCTTTAAGGCTTTGTGGGGGCAGGTGCCTCATCTTTCTCCCTCAGAACGATTGTTCGAGTCAAACTGCTTACTTTGCTAGCATCCCTTATCCTAGCAGGGTTCCTAATAAAGAAGGGGCAGATGTTAATATTTTTAAAATCCCTAAACCTTTACAGTTAGGATCCATACCCTCTTGAACATTTGTTAGAATTAAATAAAAATCTTATTCTAAAGTAAAAGTAACTTAGAAGGGAGGGAAGCTTTGCAAGTTTTCTACAATAACCTACACTTCAAACTATCTATCCAGGGTTTAGGCAAACTTCAAAAATTTCAGCCAAAATAAATACAGCAGAAGAGAGAGGGAAGAAAGTATATGAGATGATGGAAAGGAGGAGGAAAGCATGGCTAGCAAACAAAATGGCTTATGGAAGACACCATGTTAGCCCAGTGGAGGGTGGCAGTGAATAGAAGAGTAACAACAACAACACCACAACTAAAGGATTCTTGTCATAGCGCTTTTAGGCAGAACAAATATACCCTGTACTAAGGACCAAATCAGGAGCGACTTCCTTAATTAGTACTTCATCAAGCTCATAAAAAGGGCACCTGAAAGCAGAGAAAACATATTTTTAAGCAGCAAAAGAAAGAACTGTAGCTGACAGCTCTTCTTTAATTTAATTACTATCACTATCATTAGCGATGGACCTGCAGAATTTAAAACAATTCAGAATCCTGAAATTACTCCCTTTCCTCTGCTCATCTAGGCGGCACCTGCCAACACAATGTTGTAGCAAGCAGGAGAAAGGCCAGCTTCTTACAACAGGCCTAACGCTGCTGATGGACTCTAGTGTGCTTTGGGGGAAAGGCTTCCATGGAAATGCAAGCTCCTGGACCTGTGCTCCTTGGGAAAATAAAGGGGGGACAGGAGGACATTACAAAGACCTTATTAGGCCTGCTTATCTAGAGAGCTCAATATTGGACTCATTATGACTCAAAGAGCGCCTCATCAGAGTTCCAAAAGGTCAAGGGCATAAACTTCCATGGTCCTAAGAGAGTAGGACACCACAGAAAATTCTTAATAAATGGTGCATGGCTACTTTGAATTTAAACATGGATGATAGAGAAGGAGATCTGTAAGACTGAATGAACAGAAGCCTTAGCATGACAACAACTACAGGCATGTATGCATACACTATGGTCTTGTCAGGTACCACAGAGTCAGTTCAACTCCTGGTGACTCTCTACAACAGAACAAAGTCAGTTCTGTCTTGTATCATCTTCACGATGATTGCCCTGTTGCAGTCCATAGCTACAGTCATTGTGCAATCAATTTCCCTGGTGAGGGACTTCCATTGGCCAGTGATCTGCATTGTCAGCAGATCAAAACCACCAGGAACCTTAAGGGAGAAAGACTGGGTTTTCAGATGGTCTAGGCAGATACCTACAGAGGGTTGATATGAGTACAGACTGACTCGATGGCAGTGAGTTATGGAAAAGGCAGTGTCTGTAAGTGGAGATATGAACCGAATCACACAATCTCAATTAGGTGATGAAGTTTGAAATATCAATTCTTCCCTGTTATTTCTCAGAAGTAATGGAGGACTCTGGCCTTTCAGAATCTGTTAGAAAACACAAGTATAGTCTCAGTGTAATTAAAAGGATCACACCCTCCTCTGTGAGATGGGAATTGGCAGATAAAGGAGAAACCTTCCAATAAAGGGTTTTTGATTTTATCTCGCTTCTTCACTCTTTCAATACTACGATCACCAGACCTGGTTTTGTGTTTTTGGAAGGTATGGCAGAATTGTCCTAGGTAGTTGGTGTAAAGGAAGCAGAATGATTGACAGAGTCATAAATCCTCTGAAAAGTCATATCAAAGAGTTTATTTAAATTTTATCTCAGAGAATCTAAATGCAAACTCCTGCTCTAACACCAGTATTTCATATGGTGGTGGCTGGCATGTTGTCATATTGTTGTGGTTGACCTGTTGCCTGTTGATGTTGAACACTATGTCACTAGAACTTGAAATATTTGAAAAGTGTCCCCGGAGCAAAGGTCTGGCAGTATACTTCCCAAAATTTGGTAAGGACTATCCATTGAATGGCAATAAAATATTGACAACATGCTAGAAGATGAGTTCACTAGTTGGCAGGTACTCAAACCACATAGTGGTTGTTACAATCAACTCAAAGTTATCAGTGACAGTAAGGATGACATGGAACCCTGGGATGTTCAGTTCTCTTGAACAGGGGCAACTGTGCTGTTTTGTATCATCTTTAACGTGGTGCCTCAGGCTTGTTTGTGTGCTAGAGAAGCAAGATGCCTGTTGCTTGCAGAGACAGAGGGAAAGCAGGAAAGGGAAGAAAGACTGCTAATCATATTGAAAAACGGATTCTTTTTCCAAAATGTCTAAATGCTTTTGTAGGTGCGAGTCCTGCCCTTTGTCTGACAGCGATTCTATTGAGAAGTATGATTTCACAGCTGCTGGGCATGCTGCCTTCTCACCAGGATCCTCAGGGAGCCAGAAAACTGCAGCCTTAGGCAGAGGGATTCTAGAAAGCTTAGAAAGACTGAGGAAGCTTACTCATTAAACTCTGTGCTCCACCAGACATTTTATCTCTTGAAATAAATTATGTGAGATTCTAGCAAGTAAAATTTATTATGACATCATAATCATTTCCTAAAGGAAATTTCTAAGGTATGTTCACACATATATGCATTTCTATTAAAAGATACTCACATGTTCACCATTAAATTAAGAGACAAGTTAGCTCAGAAATCAAAATAGAAAGTATGGTAAAATCCCAGTAAATTTCACGAAATATTTAATGTTAACATTTCCTCCCATTTAGTTTTCATCTAATTACAGGTGGGTAAAGTGTTCAGAGAATATATGGAAGGGAGTTCAGAATCACATTTCATTTTTCTTGCAAAATATGTTTGGATTTATTTTCAGATTTACTGCTGATCAGCATTTTTGTAAATTAAATCCTCACATCAGCAACCAAACTCACCCGATCAGGTGCTTAGCTAGAGATGGGCAAAGCTCTAGCGGTCCCATTTCGGATGCCCTCTCTTAGCTCTCAGACTCTCCCTCAATGTTTCCTCACCTTCTCATCTTCCTCCCCTCATAGCATCAATAGTGGCTGCTATAAAGCCACCTCTCTGGCTTCCTTTCATTCCTCTGTACTCCGAGGTTGAACAGCCCAGTATCTCCACTTTTCCTTCTTGCTACTAATCTTCTCTTCTCTTTTTCTTGAGAGGGGAGAGAGTGGGAGAGGTAGGTTAAAGGTCTTCCTGAAACCCAGCAAAAGAAGCCCAGAGAAAGTAAACACAGCTTCTAATGGAAAAACATCTTTCTTTTCTCTTATATCAGCATGCATTTCACCAAAAATCAAATGAATAACACAGTAATGACAATTACTACCAATTTATGATCATGATAACTACTATTTTAAAACAGCTGCTATGAGGTGTGATACCCACTCAGTGTTACACATCAATCTGTTATATCTTATAACAGGCAAAAATTATAATGCAAGTTCTAAAGCTAGTTTCAAGGTGCATATTATTTAATTCTAAATAAATACACAAAGGAAAATACTACATATCTATATATCTGTATATAGATATAGAAAAGAAGCAAACAAACTATATATAATCCAGAGAAATACTTGCTAAAGATTATAAAATAATTCCTTTCTTCATTAATTCATTAAACAGATACTGAGAAACAACTATTCCCTGTATTATATGAGGTCAGGTGACTGTATCACAAATACAATATATACCACCCAATTATTAGTGAAAGGAATCCTCATAACTCAGCCCAGATATGCAATCATATGAGGGACCATCAACACCCCCCCCCAAAAAAAGCCCCACAATAAGGTAGTAAGGTAATCACTAAGATACAAGGAAGTATTAGAATTAAGGTATTAAAATTTTTAAGGGATCAAAAAAAGGGAATTCATTTTCTTTAGGACACTTAAGGAAGCTTCACAGAGGATGTGACACTCAAACGGGGCTTCGAATGATGATTAGCATGTATCCTCCTAGAGAAAGTGAGTGAAGATATATCAGGTGGGAGAAAGAATTTGGTCACATTAAGAAACACTGGGATGGGGGGAAAGCGAAGTCTTCACCTCCTTCCCATTTAATACTGTGTGAAGACATATCTAATTATCTATGGAAAGAGCCAATGAAAACAGAAGGAAAGGATTCAGAAGTTAAAAGCACTGAGGTATCAAACCAAGGGAGCTGGACGCAGTCACAATAGTTTGATTAAAAGCTGAGGAAGAGACCCAGACAACCGCAGACAGCAGGCAAGGTGATGCTTCCCTTATGCTTGGATGACTAGGAAGGAGGGCAAAGGTAAATTGACAGCTTCAAACTTGAGCAGTAGGTGATTGAGAACTGCCAAAGTGCAGCACATTTAAACATGATAGTAGTGGAACAGTATTGAGAATAAACAAACAGGTGATGATAGATGATAGATGATAGATGTTAGATAGATGGATATGGATAGATAGATAAATAGATATAGATAGATATATTGATAGATGATGATGATGATAGATAAATAGATAGATGATGATAGATATAGATAGATAGATAGATAGATAGATAGATAGATAGATAGATAGATAGATAGAAAGGCCGGGCTAGGGAACAGAATCAGGCAAATAATCAAAATAGTAGGAAAGACAAATTAATAACTTACTTTGATTCAAAGACATGCTGGGATTTTAAAAATACACAATTATAATAGAACATAATGAAAGATTAGGATTTAAATATAACCTAATACTCATCTCATTAAGATAATAAAATGCAAGGAGCTGCTGCTATACCATCAACATGTTACTGTAACTCAATGTTGCCACCCTCTTCATTTCTCACACTCTCATTTAGAACTTATCCAGTGAACGGGATATTCTATTTAATGGACTAGAATATAAGTGTAAAGAACAAAATTAGGAGATAAACTGCAGGCATTTTAATATCTCAGGGAAAACTTATTGGAGAGAAATTTGTGAGTGTTGCCCAGGAAGGGCTAGGGACTATAGCACATAGGGAGGAATGTATTTTCAGTTCTGGATCATAAAAGAATTAGGTCCCATACATTCGACATTTTACATGGGTCTGTGTACTTGATATTACATCTTTTTTTACACTTTGACCCTTTTTTTACACTTTGAAATAGAAACTTTAAATAAATTAAAAAGTGACATCATGGATGATGGAGGATTGGCAGGCCTAGCAATTTTTCCTGTCACCAACATCCCACCTGAGTAGGGGAGTCCTATAAGAATTAGTTAGTTCAGAGGTTTGAAGCTTAGGGATCCACTTGAGTATTCAGAGTAGGTAGATGCCTGATGAAGAAAGAGCCTGGTGTGGCTTGCTGGTTTGAAGGTGAGTAATAAGAGTCCTTTTCCCTAAGAGTTGAATAGCGTTTTGAATTTTCCAGAAAAAGTACTGGGGGACCAGCACACACACACACACACACACACACACACACACACACACAGAACTTGACCATTTCCCAAGCAAGACTTAGTTAAAGTGATTTTCAAGTGGACTTCAGACCAACAAAATAAAATTAAGAGACAGAAATTAATTTGTTCCCTTTGATTTTTACCTTCAGGAATATAATGTAATCTCCCTCAGATTATTAACTGACCACGAGCAGCAGAGAGACATGAGTGACCCACAACAGGGATTTATTTTTAAAAAATCCACTGTCATTGACTCATGTTTGACACATATCAATCTTCCATGATAGGAGACAACTTCCCCAGAGGGTTTTCAAGGCTGTATGTTTTTATGAAAATAAACTGTCTTATCTTTTTTTTTTGTAGGTCTGGTGGTAACTTTGAACTGGCAACATTTTTGTAGCATTCAAATGTTTAACCGTAAACCAATTTCTTGAGTGGAGTTGGGAATTATTTCCTGCGTGATTACATTACAACATTAATTTTTTCTGCTTTCTTTTTAATTGAAGTTTTCCTACAATTTTTTCAATCTTTTTTTCCTGCTCCTTAGCTTTTTGTATGATTTTCTATATATAAAATCCAGGATAGGTCAGGATAGGTAGACCTAAAGAGACAGTAACTGGATTGATAATTGTTTAAAGGCTTGAGAGAGGAAGAAGGAAAGCAATGGGTATGAAAACAAAAACTTCTGAAATTGATTGTGGTAATGATTGCCCGAGTTTTCTTAAATGATGGAAAAATTAAGTTGTATGATATATGAAATCTATGATGATGGAGTTATTTTTTCTAAAAATCAAACATAGCCAAAGCCTGCAAAGAAATAAGAAAGTATAGTTCATTCAAAGAAAAATTAAGAAAACAAAAATGAAGGGGAGCATAAACAGAAACTATCTATGGAAAAAATGAGGTACATGGGACTGACTAGATAAAAACTCAAATGTCTTAATATACTCAAATGGTTTAAAGAAAACAAAAAACTAAAAGACATCATAAGAATAATACATGAACAAGTATCCATATCAATAAAAACAATTACAAAGTGGAGTTAAGTCAAAATTCTAGAGCTGAAAATATAAAACTGCATGTGAAAACCCACTAAAGGGGTGGAGCAGGAGATAAGTGCAGAAAGAAGACAAATATAAGTAGTGTTGAAAACAGATCAATTCGGGCTGAGCCCCGGTGGCATAGTGGTTGAGTGCGGGACTGCAGCCCACCAGCTTGGCAGTTCAAATCCAGCAGCAGCTCTCCAGGAGCAAGGCTGGGCCTCCCACTCCCACCAGAGGGCAGTGATGCAGCCCCCAAATAAGAAAGAATACAGATCAATTGAAAGTACATGAGAAACAAAAAAGAAAAAGATGAAATGCTAAGGAACTTATAAGGTGACGTTCAAGTGTAGCATGGGAATCCATGGATGAAAAGGGGTAAAGCTAGAATACTTGAAGAAATAACAGGTGGAATTTTTCCCATTTTATAAGAAACTTGAATGTTTACATACAAGAAGTGTAACAAATGACAAAGAGGATAATTTTAGAGATCTACATTGAGACACATTATATATTTTTTTAAAAAATGCAAAGCAGCAAAGTATAAAGATGAAAAGACAGCATTCATCATCTCTTAGAGTTTTGGATGTCGCGGGCTTACTCTGAGGACTCAGGCACGCCTGCCTGCTCATAGCCATAGTACTCTCTATGACTGCATATACTTGTAAAAGTGGGGCATGGAAACAGGAAGACTAAAGAATAACCAATGCATCTGAATTGTGGTGCTGGGAAAACGTATTGGAAGCACTCTGGGTTGCTAAAAGGATAAGCAAATCTGCCTTGGAAGAAGTACAGCCAGAGGGCTACTTAGAGGTAAGACTGTCTTATGGAAGTTGGACATGTCAGCAGAGAGTGTTTCTTGGAGAAGGACATCCTGCTGGGTAAAGCAGAGGGGTTTGTGAAAAGGAGGAAGGTCCTCAAATGAACGTATTGACAAATTGGCTGCAAAAAGAGACTCAGGCTAAGTCCAGTCATGAGGATGGCCCAGAGTGGAGCATGCTTCCTGAATCAGAGCGGACTCGATGGCCCCTGAAAACAATGGGAGATCAATTGGTATACAAAGGAGATAGGTAAATATGAGGAGCTGATACCAAGGGCTTCAGTAGAAGGCGGATGTTTGAGAATGATGATGGCAACAAATATACAAGTGTGGTCTGCATACAATTGATGCATGTATTGAATGTGATAAGAGTTGTATACGACCCCAATAGAATGATTTTAAAAATTAGACTAGGTTAAAATTTTACACCTAATGATTTATTCTCCCATTTGACCCGTTTTGAATTTGTTCTAGTTTTTATAATTTTCTTCTTTTGCTTCAATTGAGGTTTTTTTGCTGCTTATGTTGTTACTGCTGTTGAGTGTGGGTTTTTGGGGGTTATTTTTTATATCAAATTCAGGATAGGTAAATTTATAGAGATGGCAATTAGATTAATAGTTTCTTGGGGTTATGCTAGATAGATAAGGGGGAAACTGGGGAGCTAATAATACCAGACACAAGAAAGAATATGTTCTAAATTTGATTGTGATAAAGCTTGTACAACTTTTAAATATGTTCAAGCTATTGAACTGTACGTTATGTGATCTATATTTGAGTTAAGTATCAATAAGACTGTTAGACAACTTTAAAAAGTAAGTGGTCATAAATATAGAATGTTAAATTGAATCCTCCTAATAATGAAAAAGAAAAATAACTAAGATGTGAATGCACCAAACAAAAATAATTTCAAATATATGAAGCAAATGTTGACATAGCTGAGGGAAGAAGTAGGTTGTAGACTAATGGTTAGAGACTTCAGTACTCCACTTTCAATAATGAAGAGAACATCATTATAGAATTTCAATGAGGAATTAGAGGACCTGAACCACATTTCAAAATGACAAAATCTAAGCAGAATATACAGATAATGTACTCAACAAAAGCAGACAAATTTTACTTTCATGCACACAATTTTTTCCAGGATAAGCCATATGTTAAGTATATGAAATTATGAATAGATTTAAAAATTTTGAAAGTATACAAAATGTCTTACCTGATAATAAAGAAGTCAACATCATAAGGACAATTTGAAAATACATACTAACTACCCAACATAATATACTCTTAAACATTTGCTAAGTCAAAGAAGAACTCACAAGGGAAATTAGAAAATATGTTGAAATGAATGAGAGCAAGAGACAATACAAAATCTTTCTGGAAAAAAAAGCCAGATTAGAATGCTTCACTAGGAATTAGAAAAAAATAAAATTAAGGACAACTTCAATGCTACTCAAGCTATTATAAAAGGTGAATGATGAGGGAGTACTTCCAAATATATGCTCTGAGACCTTCATTACCTTAACACTCCAAATAGATCATGATATTACAGATTAAAATGAAACAAAATTAAGAAACTTCAGAATGACTTCTTGATGAATAGGCATGCAAATTATGAAAGCAAACTAAGGGATAGTATCTAACAGCACAGTATAACAGAATTATATTGTTATTACCAGGTGATATTCACCCCAGAAATTCAAGGAAAACTCAACATGGGAACAAACAATTTATATAGTACACTCTCTAAGTATCATGACAGGAAAAAAGCAATCTTAAAAGAGAAAATGTCTAATGAAATCTGAAACCCTTTCAAGATGAACACACTCAGAAATTTAAAAGTAAAAGAAATAACTCTCACAACAAAGGGGCATTTATGAAAACCCACAGCTAACATCAAACTCAAAGTGAAATACTGAATACTGCATATTCTGAATACTGCAATACTGAAACGAGGAGCAAAACAAGAATGTACATTTTCACCACTTTTATTGACTACTGGAAAGTCTAGTCAGGGTCGTTATGGACAACAAAATTATTTTTAGCCATCCAAATGTAAAAGAAATAAATTTTTGTTGGCAGATGATAGACACATAGAAATGCAAAAGAAGACACACCTGTGTAAACACATAAACAAGCACACATGAACGCACACACACACACATTTCTGTAGCTAGTAAATTTAGCAAAAGTTTAGATAAGACAATGCACAAAAAGTAATTACTCCATGAAGACCTTAAATTTTAAAAGTTACTGAAATTAAAAAAAAAAAGTTACTGAAGTATAAAAATACACAGGAGTAAATTTAGCAAACGGAATGAGAAAATTGAACATTGAATATTACAAAACATAGTTTAAATAGGCAAAATTGTCTGGAAGAGTCCTTATGCACAAACTATACACAACACATGCAGGGCTAAATATAGAATTTCAGGGGCTGAGCCCTGGTGGCATAGTGGTTGAGTGTGGGACTGCAGCCTATTGACTTGGTTGTTCAAATCCAGCAGTAGCTTTCCTGGAGCAAGGTTGGGTAGCTCCCACGACCACCAGAAGGCAGTGTGATCCCCCCCAAAAAAACAAAACAAAAAAATAAATAAATATAGAATTTCAATTCCACTTAGAGGTGCGTTGGGGAAAAGACTAATTTCATTGATTAAAATAAAGAGGTGCTAATATTGATAAAATAAAATTAATATTATTAAAATAACTAATATATTAAAATCTACTCAGAGAAATCTCCATTAATACAATCTCCATTAAAATTGCAATGGCCTTCATTGTATAAATGTAAATGTTAAATTCATATGTTAAATTCATATGGAATTGCAAGGAACTCAAATAGCAAAATAATTTGGGAGGAAAAAATAAAAGAAATTTGTAATAGTCACAGTTTCTTATTTCATAACTTGCTACAAAGCCATAATAATTGATGATGTGTTGTGTTGGACTACCTATACATTTCTCATTAATTGATTTTTGATAAGAATATTGAAGGAAGTATAATCTCTTCAGTAAATGGTACTAGAATAGCAAGACAAATTCATGAAAATAACTTGAGTTGGACTACTACTTCACTCCATATATAAAAATTAATTAAAATGAAGTAACAAACTAAATATGAGAGCTAAAACTTTAAATGTCTTAGAATAAAACATTGGAGTAAATTTTATGATCCTGGATTTAGCAATAGATGATTAGAAGACCAAAAGAATGAACAGTACGAGAGGAGGAGTAAAAGATAGACAGTACCTACATAAAATCTTAAGCTTCTGTTCACCAAAGCAGTACTCTCTGATGGTGTGGTGGTTATGATCTTGGATGCCATCCACAAAGTCAGCAATTAGAAGCTAACAACCACACGGTAGGAAAAAGAGCGCTTTCTACTCCCATAGGGCGTTAACCGCCTGGGAACCTCTCAGGGGCAATTCTTCCCTGTCCTCTAGAATCACGGTGAGTTGGCATCAACCTGATGGCAGTAAGTTTGTTTCTTTAGCTAATTCATTAAAGAGCTATATTATTTTTTAATGAAAAGGCAATCGACACAATGGGAAAAACTAGCTCTAAATTATCAGGTAACCTCTGGAATATGCAAAGAACTCTTACAACTCCACAACAAACAAAAAACAAATAACCTGATGAATAAACAGGCAAGTGTCTCAAATGACATTTTTTCAAAAGAAATGCACAAATACGTGAGCACATGTTCAACATCATTGGTAAGTACATGAGTGGAAATTAAAAACAATAAGCACCACTTCACACCCACAAGGATGACTGATCTAAATGTAAAGGCCAATAATGATAAAAAGAAAACCAAGTGTTCTACTTTCATAGAATCCTTGTACATTGCTGACTGGACTGTAAATGATGCAGCCACTGTGGAAATTAGTTTAGGAGGTCCTCCACTTGCTAACATTTAATTATCATACAGCTTATTGATTTCAGACCGACATATCTACTCGAGAGCAATAAACTGTACGTTAAATAGAAACTACATAAATGTCCATTGTGAAAATATCCACAACTAAAACATCGAAATGATACCAAAGTCCGCAATGGCTGCATGTATGCATAAAATAGAATAGTATTTAGTGATAAAAATGGACAACATAACCATGCATGACATAACATGAATGAATCTTGAAATCATTATTCTGAGATAAATAAGTCAGTCACAAAGAAAAATAGTATATAACCCCACCACTTATATACAACTTCTTCGGCTATTAAGAAGGACTTGAAGAAGGAGAAAAGAAAAACGTAATGATTAGGAGATGGTAGTTTGTGTGAATAGTGACTACTAAATATGAGAACAAGTCATAATTATATATAGATGTGACTTGGATTCCAAAACACAAGGGGATTGGCATACATTAAAAAAAATAGTTGGCTCCAATCTAAATAAAACTTTATTTTTAAATGAAACTGTACGTAGTCATGCAATCTTCATTGCTATTTTGAAGAAACAATCCAAATTCTTGTCAAAATTTAAGTGTTCATAATATAGGAGAAATAAGGGTCAAGACTTTTTTTTTTAATCTTGTACTAGAATTGATTGTTAAGGATGTTTATGCACCTTGACCTAAGCAGAACATACTTTGGTCAACATGAGGTGAGATAATACAACTGATAATATTAAGCAAGCATGAAACCCTGAAATTCTCTCATAATTCTGTAGCCTAGATAAGCTACAATCCAATTAACCAAGGTGTAATCTAATCTACTGAATCCCTCAGATCAGATTTTATTTATTCACGGAAACCTTTGTCCCATATCTGCTGAACTCTGTAAATTTGTAAAAGCATAGCACATTTTCTTAAGAGAAAATGGCAGACATGCAGTAAACATGAGTCAATTGTCCTGAAGAATGCTACTGAACAGATTTGCTGACAGTAAAAAGAATGTCTTAGTCAACTATTTTCCAGCGAGTCATAGATTACAGATTTAGATTAGGTTAAAGATGAATGTTTTTCAAAGTTTTGACTTGGCATCTTCTTGTAAATTTTTATTTATTTATTGGGTTGATGTCCTTTCTTTATATTCACCCTTGGTGTCTGAATCCTAATAAAACTTCACTATTCTTCTGTCTCCAAAGTTGAAAATTTTGATATCACTCAATAACATTGAAATATCTCATTTTTTAAATCTTTTTTCCACCGAAAAAGTAAAATCCCTTGTTTTCACTTCTGAAAGGATCAACATGTTGCTTCAATATGGCGTAAAGTGCCACCCAACATGGAGCAAGATGAATGGCACTGCAGCTTTCATAAAATATAGTGTTTGGGTCAATGGTACCAGACTAGGTCATTCTGAGGGTCCTCTCTTACCACAGATTTGAGAATTGTGGCAGGTAAATATTCCAAAGACCCAGGATGGTTTTTATTTTTATTTTGCATCCCTTTCCCATGCAAGTTCCCTTTACTATGTTAGTTAGTTCGTTTTTACTATGGAACTTGTTACCTAGATGGCTGTTTCCCTCCGGTTCGCTTGCATGTGAATTTGAATCTACTGCCAAGACGTTGGTTCAGGTTGGTACCTTGATCATGGTCTAGGAAACTCTGCATCGCGGGAACCACGAAACCCTGGGCCTGGCCTTGAGCAGATAAAATCATGCAGAGCATCTGATCACCACCTGAAAGGCAGGCAGCAAAGGATAAACTGGTGCAAGAGATGGAAGCAAAACAATAGGCTACATGCCAGTCTGAAGACAAATGTGGATATAAACAAGACACACTGGACCTTGGTCTCTGCGGTTCTTTTCAGGAATTCCTCGTCCTTGAGAAACCAAAAGTAGTATCATGTGTGGATGCTTTCATGTGTGCGATTTTTCCTGTCTGCCTGACAGTTTGATAATCAGTGACCACTTTGATAATCTTTTAGATTTTACCCTAATTAATGAAATCAAGCTAGGAGCTGAAGTCGTCACCAGACTCCTGCTCCTGCTGCCCCTTTAAAATCCATCTTCATAAAGAAGAGGGTTAATTCCAGTTAGGAAAAAAAAAAAGTATGTATATAAAAGGCTAGAGCTCTAGTTAGCCAAATTGTGAGGTAGTTAGCTAGTTTGGGAGGTGAGGGAGGGAGAAAGAAGGAAACTGATACTTGGAGTGAAATTGACCAGCAAACCCCGCCCCCCCCGCCCCCCAGAAGTTGATGCACGCTCAGAAAGCAGCATCACTGAGGATTCAAGAGGGTGAAGCATATAAAAGGAACTCAAGAGGGAATCTCTGTCAAGTGTCCTACAACTTGCCTCTGCTCTGATGAATTTCTGAGGTTTCACTTTCAAGAAAACTTCCCTGTGCTTTTCTGCAAGCTGTATTGCCTGGAGGAATTCTGTCACCCAAGAAGACGCAGAACCATACATTAGACCAAGACTGGGACCCCCTGTAATGGACTTGTTCTACTTCTTGCTCAAATCGGTTTGAAGCCCTCATCACTTAGGCTGGGAAACTTGAAACCAAACTCCCTGCCACTGAGTCAATACTGACTCACAGTGACCACGCTATGGGTCTCAGAGACTTGAACTGTTTAAAGGAGTAGAAAACCCATCCTTTCTCTCTCAGAGCCACTGGTGATATCAAACCAACAACCCTGAACACTGCAGCCCAATGCACAAGCACTACACCATTAGAGCACTTCTAGGTGGGCGACCCACATAAAAGTCTTTTTCTTTGATCTACTTATACTTACCTCTGACCTGCAGTTTCCCTTAGTTTATTTCCTACTTTTCACACGTGCCAGCAGGGAGCTGCTGTGCTCCCTGCACTCCTTCCTGTATCCAGGAGTTCCGTGCACCTACCAATGGCAAGTAGGGGAACACCAACCACACATCCCATGGTGCTAGACCCAGGGCACTCAGCTAGTGGTCCACTGGGTACACAGCCATTACCAGAGAGGACATCTGGGGGCTAGGGATCTGGGATCAAGATGGTCACATGACCAACAAGACAGTAGGACTTGGGGTCTGTGTTCCCTCTCATGCCAACCAACCAAGTTTGCATTTTTGTGCAATGTCCATGGGCTAAAGGACCCCAAACTACAAGCAAGTAAAGGATCCTGGTGCCCAAACTGTACATGTGGCCCTACTCCACCCCAAGTCCGCAGCCCCTCACTGGTGTACTTGTCAGGCTGAACAGTCTGTTCTGTTCTTGAGAGAGCTAGGAATGTGCAGCTGCCACTACCCCAGGATAGAGATCAGACCAAATGATACAGTGGCCCAACCTACTGCAAGTCTGCCATCCATTAAAGTCATGGGCAGTGACACACCCCACATTTAACCAGATCTTCTCAAATACAAGGACTTTGCTCTGCTCACTGGAGCAGAGCCCTTGGTTCCCCACTTTAGTCCCATGTAGAGGTGGCATTGACAGAGCCATGGCACAGATTGGAGGATGAGCAGCACAAAGGCAGTGTGAAATACACCCACTCTTAGGCACCTGTCTATTTTGAGGAAAAGGCCAACTGTGATCTGAATCCACCCCAATTTACCAATGCTACAACCCCTGAGTCCCTGAGGCCCATCTCTGTCGGAGCTAGTACAGGATCAGTGTGAGAGCTTCACAGTCTACATGTTGCCTGCACACTTTCCAAACTCCCTTTAACCCTATCCTTTCCTTTGAGTTTTATATATTCCTTGGAAACAAAACTTGTGCATCTTCCCCTGCAAAGACAAACCAGATAGATGCAGCCAGTTTCTAACTTAACTTCCCTTTTACTTAAGAGTCTATGGCTTGTATTTCCCTCTAACAGACATAGAGAAGGCACTCACTCCATCAGCATGAGGTGCTTTAGGGAAAATAGGTTACCAGGTAAGGCTCGTCATTCTGTCAACTCAGGGGTATTTATGGGGGCACCCAGATAGAACCTCCACAAGCTTCCTTCAGGAGCTGGAGAAGGAGAAACAGGGATTCCTGGTCTTTCCCATTCCCTCATATTGTACAAATGGACAAGCAAACTCTATACTGAGATTTACTCTAGGGATGCATCATTCAGATTTGGAAGAAATTTGATTCTCAACCCTGGAAAAAAAGACATATTTCTGGTAATACCAACTGGCCACAATATAAACCAGGGGATGGGAATATCTGGCCCCCCAAATGGAAGTCTCATTTCTATGATCATCTTATAATTGGACTTCTTTTGTTAAAGAGAAAATGCCGACTCTAATAAAATTGTAAGCTTGACCCAGCCATGCTAGTGAGAATAAGCAGAAAGCCCTAAATAATGGAAAGTCAGAGGAAATTAAACAGTGCAGAATCTCTAAGCGAGGGGTACTCAAAGAAAGAACATTCAAGATCCAGCAACATCCCATTTCCCACACCCAGTTCAGTTGCCCTTGTACACTGACCCTCTAGTAAATGTCTCCAAACCTTTCTGTGTGATGTTCCCTTTAGGAAGTTAGTGGGCCTTGTAACTACCAGGGTACAAGTCCCCTTCTCCATGCAAAATCTAAGTGTAATCAAATCTGAGTTGGGGAACCCCAACATGTATATTAAAGTCTTTATAAACATTACCTGGACTTCAAATTAAGATGAAAGGATATCACATTTATTTGTAACAGTATTTTCTTTTTTTTCCCTTTTTTTTGTAACAGTATTTTCACATGTGGGAAAACACTAAATGTTACAGAAGGTCCCTGGCAGTTCACTGATGAAATGCATAAACAGAACTATGTCATATCCCATGAGTCTTACAGCTATTACAGCGTGAGATTCTAACTGGAATTATAGCACTCCTGTACGGATGTGGCTCAGAGACCACATGATCCTCTCCTTAATGGAAGGACTCAAGGCCTATAGAATTAGACCAGCCAATTACATAGATAGATCTGGCTAAGAAAACAATTGACTAAGGGATATAAGAGAATCCCATCATATTTCAGAACATTTTTTAAAAGACCATATTACAACAACCAACCTAGACCCCACCTCACCTGAGGGAGAATTGGTCAGGCTCAGGCAACCCCTGATAACAGAAGGAAACTACAAAAGAGGAGGCCAGCTCAGGAATATACCTTAGTGATGTTGTAACATTAACCTCCTAAGTCCTTTATGATCAAGACCAGAAATGGCAAGAGAAACATCAAGAGAAAATGAAAAGAAAGGGGATGGGGGAGGGGAAGGCAGATTCAAATGATGGTGGCCTACAGCCGACCACCTCAGTAAGTCTGTTTCCAACTCACACCAGAAACTGTCATGCTTGAGGAATAAGGATCTCAATAGGAAAAAGACAACTACCACTCCATGCCCCATTTGCAAAGTCATTGGAAAAGGTACACCCTTTCTACCTTTGGTATTTATTATGAGTTTGTGACCTTATGTAACTTTACCTTCCCACTGTTCAGGTCCAAATGGTCATGAGAATTAGACACTACAACAACCTCACAGTCACTCTGAAACGGCTGCTGAGAACCCTTGATGCTACTGAGTCACCCCAGCCCTGACCAGACAGCAAGAGAACTGGATCCATATGCCTCTCAGATCAGAAGAATGTAGCCCCTGAAGAAAGATCACTGACACAATTCCTGAAATCAATTTTGGTCCCAATTTATTGAATGGGAAATATTAGGAAGTTAGATAGTTTGGAACAGAGAAGGGAGAAAAGAGAACCCAAGGCTGAAATAAGCAAAATAACCCCCAAAGAATTTGACTTATTCTTTTTTAGCAAGCAGCACCCCTGAAGGAACATAGCAAGAAACACGACTGTGAAAGGAAAGAGGTAGGGTATACTCAGCTCTCTTGAGCTGCCCGTTTGAACTTTGGTCAGATGTGCTAAAACTGTCCTATGCTGTCCTATTACAGCATTCTAGGTCAATCCATTACTCCCGAAAAGAATAAGAGTCAAGGATTAGAACCAGCTTGTATATGTCTTTACAAGACAACTTAGACTTAGAATCAATCAGGTTTAATATGGTTGTCACAAAAATATTCCAAAGTTTAGGAAATAAATTTTGAGTTATCATCAATTAAATTGGCCCTTGAAGTCATAATTCCTTAAGTGATAAATTCTTATTCTGGACTCTATGTCCATGACTGTATCCGGTTTTGGAGGCCTTTCTCAACTCTACTAGTAGATAGGGATTGGGGTGGGATTAAGACTCAACTTTATAGAGAATATGAACTAAATTACAGCCTTTGTTTCCTTTGGGGCATTTTTAAGACTCGACCTGAACAGAGAGGGTGACCTTTCAGTGTGGCACTGAACAGTACCAGCACCACATGTGAGACATTTCTCCCAAGTTTGGGGCATTTCTGTGGGACACTGCAATAAAAGGCAGAAGCTAGGCATGGGAGGAATCGATTCCAGAGAGGAGTTGGAAGGAAAAGGAGCATAATGGCATTTTGAAAGAGTTGGACCCTTGAGATAGCTTGTATCTCAAACTCCTTGGGACTAGTCCAGGTATTAATAAAGAAAGCATTACTACAATTTAAATTTTCAAGGCCAAAGGTTCAAATTATTCTTAACTTCCTTGACAAAAAAAAAAAAATCAAATTTCCCTCTACTGGGACACTGGCTTAGGGTTTATGTTCAAGGAAACTACAAACTGAATATAATTAAAGTAATTTAGAGTTTCAATAATCAATTTGAGAAAATGAGTTACAAGGCTTTAAAGAGGGACACATTATTCTAAATTGCTTTTCTAAAGGGTCTTATAAAGCATACAACAACAAGGTTATAAAAGTATAATTTCTTACCTCCACATGGTATTATTATATTAAGTTACAATATTCCTTCAAAGAACGTGCTCTGATTAGTTTAGTGATAAATAAGCATTTATATAAATTCAATATAGTCCCAATAATGGGCTCAAACATACCAAGGATGATGAGGCTGGAAGAGAATGTGGCACAGTGGCAGTGTATTAAAGAGAAGTTCAAGATGAATTAGAACCAACACAATAGAACACCCTCCACCCCCCAATAATAAAATAGTCCTAGGAATTGAAAGAAATAAATTTATTTCAATGATCACTGTTGGTGTTAATGACAACCTTAGAAGAAACTAGACATTATCTAGCATATGTTTCACTAAAGGAAAAAAGTGACTGTCCCAGAATTAGAGGGGAAAAGGCATACAAAGAAAGTTTGGATAGACATAAAGGAGATTGGAGAAAGGTTAGACTAAAGTTGAATGGAAGATTAAGAAGGAAACTGTTAGGGTACTTATCAAAAGAGTAAGAAAAAGGAAAGAGGTTAGTTTTGAAGTGTAGCTTATGCAATTTAAATATCTTTTGTCTTTCAAAATAACCTTGGTTACCCTAGATAAATGTGAATGATTATGATTTATGATTATGATTTATAATCTCAACTCTCTTTAACAATAAGTCTCTAAAAGGAAAATAGACAAGATCAGGTCTTCCACAGCCCTCACCCACTGAGGCCTAAGGTTTACTGATATTAAATTGATTTACATTATAATTAAAATGCATAAGCTCTTACTTTTGTGTGTCAGAGACAAAGAATGTGTGTGTGTGCCTGTGTGTGTGTTTAGGGTGGTAATGATTGTGTTCCTTTTTGCCCTTTAAAGAATTGCACTATTCAAAATGTATGACACATACAAGAAATTTAAAAGATTCTAAGACGAATTGATGAGATAAAGTGTTTTGTTTGTTGGTACTAAGGGTTTAATAAGTTAATTTGTAAGAATTTTAAAAAAGAAAACAAGCCATCTTAATGTCAAACCGCTGAGCTGAGTGGCTGTAAGGAGTTGCTATTAAGATAACATTTTTTAAATTTAATTACTAGGTTGAAAAGTTAATTTTATTCTTTATCCAATCTGACTCAAAGCAAAGGTTCAATAGAATAAATTCCTGAGTCAGTAACCAAGCTTCATGGCTTTAGAAAAAGTTAAGAGTTATTATCTTTAAAATCTTTAGTAACTGAAAGCATTGTTCTTTAGTAATCTATAATAAACTCTTTAAAAACTTCATAGAAAGCAAACATTGAAAATAGTTTTCATTTTATCAGGAAAAATTACTAAAAAAGGATTATTATTATATAAAAATCAAACTCACAGTCATCGAATCAATACCCACTCAAAGTGACTCTATAGGACAGGGTGGAACTACTCCTGTGAGTTCCCAAGAAGAAAGCTCCTTATGGGAATAGAAAGCCCCATCTTTCTCATGCAGAAAGTCTGGTGGTTTTGAACTGCTGACCTTATAGTTAGCAGACAAACACTGTGCTGCCATAAATACTGTGCTGCTAGGGCTCCATTAATGCATGATAGCACACATGCACACATCTTCAAATTGTTGCCAGGAACAAGGGTCCAGGATTACCTGTCATTGCTTTAACTGAAAACAGAGACCAGGCTGATAAAAATTAAAAAAAATAGTTCATATGTTTATTCTGCAGATGTGAGGCAAAAGGAAATAGTGGGGCTTGCTACCTTCAAACTACTTTGAAAATCAAGCAAAGTATATAATCCCAGCCATCTGACAAAAAGCAGGCCTGGCCATAATCACAAGAATCTAGGATCTAAACATACTTTTCTTCAGGGAGTTCCAGACCACCAAAGCACCAAATCCCATGGCTTATCTGTATGGGGCATGCTCTGCGCCCTGCTACCTATCTTCCTGGCCTCTATTACCATATTCCTGAGTTATTAGACCATCCATACTGACTAAGCTGGAATGGAAATTTTACTGTGAGGAAAGGGGTTGTTACATTTTGTGTTTCCAATAAACTAAATACTAAATTACATCATATTTCATATTTTTTGACAAACAGCAGGCTGTCACCTTCTTTATCAAATTGAGATGTGCCAAACCTTCTTTAAATTTACAACTTATATGTCAATAATGTTTGCATGATGTTGGAAAGTAGGTGCCAAATACTATGTCATAGTATTATTATTTCAGTTCATCACTAGGTCGCAGCTTCTTTTCCTTCAAACCTAGCATTGGGGCCAATAGATTTAACTGGAGAATTAACACCACGTACCCATAGAATTTGATTACTACTCAGATAGTTAGAGCCTTTGTAGCCTTAATACATTAATATAGTCTTGCATTTTAGGGTTCTACTCTTTTTAAAAAGAAGAATTTTATACTTAAAACATTTTAAATTAAAGCTTCTTTTAAAGCAACTTCATTTGATTTGCATTAGAACTTATATTCCAAGGATGACCTTATTTGCAGAAGGCTATGTATGGATTGACAGCAAAAACCCAGAATCTAATTGCATAGTCTCTATGGAGAATAAGCCTTTAATGAATTCCTTCTGATCTTTAACTAGGGATGGGTACAACCTTGCCCTCAGGCTGAGTATACTGGAAAGTAAATTACCTTCACCCTCTCCAGCCAGGCCAGGAAGAGGCAGTGTCCTTTCCAGGCTTCCTTGAGTGTGTCCTCGATGGACAGGGTTGGGGGTGGATAGCCATGATTCATGACCAACGAGTTGTGTACTGACTGCCTTTGTCCAAAGGCCTTGGTCCAATCTTGAGGCTCTTCTAACATAAAGCACTTCCCAATCAAGATTGTGATCTTATTTGTGTAGTCCAGCTGGTAACTGTGACGTATCTATCTTCCACCAATCGTGCATTTGTAGCAGTTTCCTTTGCCCCAAGCCTTATTCAGCTAGCTTCCTGACTGAATGAATTTCTTAGATACCATTTTGGCCCCTTGCTAATAATGGTCCATCTCAATAGATGATGTATTTTTGTCTCTGTTATGTCTTTGTCCCATTTACCAATTAATAAATCATTTCCTTAAACTATAATTGAGATTGGATGGTGATGCATCGGGCTGGGATCTGAATGGTTGGCAGTTCAAAACAAGCGGCATCTCGAAGGGGGAAAGACTGGGCTTTGTATCCTGTAAACAGTACAGTCTGAGGAAACCCACAGGGATTGCTATTGACTTGTTGGCAGTGAGTTTTGTACTCTAAGACTGACTTGACCATATTTTATAATTAAGTCAAGCCAATTCTTTCTCTTCTGAGAGTTATCATTATAAGTTAATCATAGACAATTAAAACTATTGTCAACAGATAGATTTTGCTTTGCTAATTTACTAAAAATCATTTAACCAAACTTCCCTAACAAATTATACAATGACTCCATTGATAATTTTTACCCAATAGCTAGTGGGTCTCCCATATAGTTCTTATATTAGCATCAATCTTATTGAACCAGCATTATTTAAATATTTATATTAAAATAGAAGACCCCTGGTGATGCCGTGCTTATCCATTGTCCCTGCGATCCACAAGGTCGGTGGTTTGAAAGCAGCAGTCCCTGTGCAGGAGGAAGATGAGTCTCTGCATCCCTGTGGACAGTAACAGCCTCAGGAGCCCAAGGGTGAGTTCACATGGTGGTGAGTTTGGTTTTTGGTTATATTAAAATATAAACCCTGATTCAAGACTCTAAAATAACATTTTCATTGAATAAAGTGGTCTTTATAAGGAAGCACTACATTTTCAGGAGTTAAAAGTCCTAGAGGCAAATATTGTCATATACATAATCCTACATTCATGGCGATTGATGAATAATTGCCTGAATAGACATTCGGACTGAACAACGTGTAAAGAAGAGTAGCAATAAACCCACAAATATAGCTATAGATTTGACTGAGACTTTTTGAATCTGTGTATTTAGCTTTGTTGCAAATAACGTGTGAAAGTCGTGTGCATAGTGGGAGCAAAATTATGAAAACTTGTAAGATGTAAGCAAACACCATGAGTAAAGAGTTGCAGTCTCAGAAAACACCAAGTCATTTGGCATGACATATTTTAGCTAACCATTTTGAAAATTTGTATTAAAATGCCCTTTGTTTATTGTGACTCCAACTTATGCTTTGTTATAATGCTTTATTCTTTCTGTGCCATGCAATTGTCTTTATGAATAGTAGTCTTTATTATTAATAATACTACATCTTTTATCTGACAATAAATATTGCTCTGTGGTGTTTTTTAAATAAATCTTTTTATTGGAGGATCATATAACTCATCACAATCCATACATCCATCCATGTGTCAAGCACATTTGACATTTGTTGCCATTATCATTCTCAAAACATTTTCTTTTTATTTCAGCCTTTGGTATCAGCTCCTCCTTTTTCCCCTTCTCTTTCCTGCACTTCCTCCCTCACGAGCCCTTGATAATTTATAAATTATTATTACTTTTCCATGTCTTACACTGTCCAATGTTTCCCTTCAGGGTGTCTGATGTCTGTCCCCCAGGGAGAGGATAATATATAGATCATGGTGACCTGTTCCCCCTTACCCCGCAATCTTCCCCTTAACTTTCTGGTATCTCTACCCTCTTTATTATTCCTGATACATTGCATTTATCTATCCTGAATTTCCTGTGTTTCCATCTTGATGAGTATACACCCTCTCATCTAGCGGGATTTGTAAGGTAGAATTGGAATCATGATGGCAGTGGGTGGGAATGAGGATAGCGGTGTGTACAGTCATGTACTCTAGTGTCAATTTGATTAAGAGTGTAGGAGTAGAGTCTAGCCTGTCACTCTGGAGATAGCCAATGAGACCTCTGTGTGGGCATGTCTTTCTCTGAGAATTCTGGGAAATCTCACGATATTTCCCCATGGAGATGAAAGACTATCAACTCAGTCCTTGGGAGACATTGTAGCTGACAAGACAACATGGCAGCATGCTGATAGATCCTGAGTCCTGGAAACTGGAAGAGCCAGAGGAGAGGCCACATGGGCTTACCCTGATGGAACCAGACCTCTGAAGCCAGAAAGCCACATAGAGATCCCTACCAGAGCTGAGATGCTTCTACCCCCACACAAAATTCAGCACCCACTGGTCTGTGGTTGTCCTGGCATTTTTGCATGTGCTTCGTGAGTCTAAAGAAGACCTTAAAGACTGGTATCAGACATATGGACTAATATGGAACTTACGACCTTGGACTGGACTGCATTGGGATGTTTTCTCAATGTTCCATTCCTCTTGTATATAAACCTTTCCCTATAAACATATCGTGTTTTTCTAATTTGCTTCTCTAGTCTACCTGAACTAACACAGGAGGGGAGGGGCATTAAAGAACTAGAGGCAAGTTGTGTGTTTCATCTGCTATAACGGGTGCTATACTGCACCCTGACTGTCTCATCTACTCCTCACGACTCTTCTGTAATGGGATGTCCAGTTGCCTACAGATGGCCTTTGGGTCTCCACTCTGCACTCCCCCTCATTCACAATGATGCTACTTTTTGTTCTTTGATGCTTGATACCTGATCCTATCAACACCTCATGATCACACAGGCTGGTGTGCTTCTTCTATATGGGCTTTGCTGCTTCTCAGCTAGATGGCCACTTGTTTATCTTTAAGCTTTTAAGACCACAGATGCTACAACTTTTGATGGCCGGGCAGTATCAGCTTTCTTCACCACATTTACTTATATACTCACTTTGTCTTCAGTGATAAGGCTGGGAAGGTGAGCATCATCTGATGCAGTTTAGTAAGAACAAAGTGTTCTCGCATTCAGGGAATCCTTGAATAGAGGTCCAGAGTCCATCTGTTACCTTAATACTAAACCTCAAAATATATGTACATAGATCTATTTACCCATAATCACATATAAATGTATCTACATATGTACATATCTGTATTTAGTGCACTATAAATACCCTTTGTCTCCTCGTACCTTCCTCTATTTCTTTTTACTTTTTCCTGTCCCACTATCATGCTCTGCCTTCATTTGGGTTTCAATAATTCCTCTCAGTTAAATTGGCCTTGATCAGGCCCAACCGGACTTCCTACAACCAGCTCACCATTGATTTTAGATCACTTGTTTTTCCCTTGTTCCTGGGACGGTTAATACCCAATTCCTACCCCCTAATCTCCCACCCTCTTTCCTATATCCTTGTGGAATCATCAGTCCCATTGTTTTCTCTTCCAGATTGTTTATCCTGCCTATCTTCTCAGATAAACCGGAAAAGATAATATTATGAATGAAAACAAGACTGAGCAAAACAAAGCAACAAAAGAAAACAAAACAACACCATCATTAACAACAATAGAAGGGCCATTAAGTAGTTCCAGGTCTGTTTGTTGACCATTAGGACTGTTTTCAGGTCCAGTCTCATGGAGTTCCAAGCCCTGGACCCAAAGTCAATTTTTTGGTATCCCTGAGAACTCCGTTGCTCTGTTCTTCTTGCTGTTCTCTTGTACAGCCTTAGTGGTTCCCTTCCGTGAGATAGGGTTAGATCAAGTGCAACTCCTGCACTGTGTCTCCAGTGTTGTCCCCATAGTGCTATGAGTCAGTGAGAGACATATAGTCTCATAGTGCGGTCGGGTCTATGGTCCTCTTTCTGCTTTGGTTGCTCTGAATATTGTCCTCTGGTCTTAGTTGGCTAGGATGCATTCCACTCTCTTCCTCTCCCTTTATTTATTCATGTGTGTTCTAATCAGACATGTCCCTCTCCCTGGGCTGTAGCTTCATTTGCTGTACTCTGAAGTGAATTCTTTTGCGAGCAGATGGGACTCTTCACCTCGTTGGGAATGGGGGCAACCCCTTATCCTGCACCTTTTTATGAAGTGCTGTTCAGTTGACTCTGACTCATAGCTGCGCTCTGGGCAGCAGAACTATCAGGCAATGTTCTACTTGTATCACATGGTATCTAGTGTCTGTCTCTTAGAAGAGGATGACCTATTCTTTCTTCTTACTCTGACTTAGTCTGAAAGCTTCACCAAAACCTGTTCATCATGGATGACCCTGCTAACATTCACAATTCAGTTTTTAATACATCCAGAATCACAACAAAATGCAAGCCATCAGAAAAGGTCAAACTGACAAATAAGTGGGTGCTATTCTAGAATAGCAAACCAACAGAAAAGATGAAAATATTCCATTTGTGATGAAATCTCTTACTCCCTAGCATATGGAGAATTAACTATTTGTGAAAATTATGTGGACTGATATAAAGGGCTCAAACAGTCCATTCCTTTTATAATAGTCAAACAAGGCAGGGATGTTATGTATTTCATAGGGACACATTTTGTTTAGTTTGATTTGATTCTATTTTGTTTTCCATAGAGGATGAATTGATAAGTGACTTCAAAAATTCATGAAAATGTATACAATAAACAAAATTAGGTATAGATTTAAAATTTATTTTGTATCCAAATAAACTAGCACAAACTTGTAATAGAATACCACTAGGTACTCTACTAGAGAAAGATGAGGCTTTCTGCTTCCATAAAGATTGACAGTCTCCACAACCCACAGCAGCAATCCTTCCTTAGCAACAGGGACCCATTGAATTGAAATGGACTTAATGGCATTAAGTTTCAATTGCAATAGCATGTCTGGACAGCATCTAGTTTTAGATCCCAAGAGAAATAGCCACCAGTTTCAAAGAGCCTCTCTCAGAGAAGCACGAATTCTATTAAAAATGAAGTAACAACAAACATCAACCTTAAAATAAAGACTGAAAGAAAATGGGTAGCAAATTTGTAATGACGATGGGGAGAAGAATAGTGACGTCATTAGTGATTTATGATATGGAAATAAGTACTCAGAGTTATCAGCACTTTACAACTTGATAACTCATTTTAAGAAGAAATGAGATGATTTAAAGATAAAGCCTTCAGTGGTACACTATTCACATCAAGTTTTGGTCAAATAACAAATATCTACATGTTTTAGTTGAATTGAAGAGGACCAGCAATTAGCAGAAAAAAATAATAGTCAATAACATAGACACCTCAGTCATTTCAGCTTGCAAATTTTTGAATGAAAAATTAAAGTTGAACTTTCCACTCAGTGAGTGTCAAAAATACTGTTCCTTGATCAGCTGCAGACAAACTCGGGGCTTTCCATGAAAATTTTAAACAAATGGAATCAAGATCCTGGAGCATTTGTTTGAATTTTGTTACAGATGATGAAAGATGACATAATCCTGAAGACAAAATGCAATCACAAAGCAATGCCTACTAAGAAGTGAAAATCATCCCATCAAAGCAGAGGTAGACCAAACAGGAACAAAGCAGCGATTTCAGGGATGCTCAACACATTTTGCTTGACAACTTTATGCCAAAAATGATAACATCTGCTTATTGAGAGAGTATCTAAAGAATGTTGGCTAAATTTTAGCAGAAAAGACCCGAGAAAGCGTCACCTAAAAGTCTCTCACCATAATCATGTCCCTTCTCATTCTTGTTATAAAACAAGGAAAATTTTGCAAATGTTTTTAAGGCAAGTCATTAGGCATTACCTCTATCCCAGCAAATGGGGGTTTGTGGTATCACTAGTAATACTTAGTATCCAGGAATAACTACCTTCAGAGAAATGAAGGAAAAAAATTCTGAAACATAGTGGTCTCCTTGTTATATACTTCTCTCAAAACTGTTCCTGCTTTCTTTGATATTTTTAGTAGATTGCCACAAGGAAGCAGATCTAGAAGATGCTCGTCTCTACTTACTTACTTATAATCATTGCAATTTTTGTTATACCTAACCCCAAACTCCACTGCTCTTGAGTCCATCATGATTTGCAGAGACCTTTTCGAGGGTTTCATAGGTTGCAGATCTTTATAGATGGGGTTTCATCTCTCTACCCCGGGTGGGTTTGAATGATTGATTTTGCCATTACTAACACCACTAAAGCTCCTTAATTGTCATTATAGATGTTGTCAATAAATTTCTCATTGCCACAACCAAACCTTGAGACATCTAATCATGGATAAATTATGTATTTGAAGAGCAGTAATAAAAGGAAAGTGATTTTTTGATCTTGAATCAAACGTTTTTAAGGTTGCCACATCACTCCTCTCTTGCAGCCTTGTCTGCAACATTTGCCCTGATCAAAATCAATTCTCTCTGAAGATGAACGTTGAAGACTAAGCCAAATGCACTACTAGGTGAAACTAGATGATACCTGGTTGCCAGTAAGGATAGAGCAGGTGCCTGAAGCAGGAAGACTGGTTCCCTGCCACCTTGAATGGTAGATCTGGCATTTGGGATCTTAAACATCCAACAAAGTAGCCACCTTTGAGACATTATGTCTTTGAAGAAGATGGAAGTTTGCTTGTGCTCCCTGGTGGAGGCTTCATCAAAAGGTAGAGACATGGTGTATTACACACACAATTGTGAAGTTCTTGGTATAAGTAAATTTCTAAAGAATAAACCTCACCCAGATCTAAACCAAACTTAATTTTGAATTCAGCTGTAGCTGCTCCTGAAATCTCTGTTGCCATTGTGGAAGAGGAGATTTAGGTTCATAACAAAGTTTACCTCTTCTTAACACAAAAGGAAGAGAGGTCAGATTTCTTGCTTTTATCTTTTTAGTCTGTGCTAGAATTTGTTTTATAGGTGATATTTGTCAACAGTATTTATGCAACTTGTTCTAGAGCGAAAAAATACTTAGGTCAATGTGAAGTGAGAAAATATATAATGTTAAGCAAGGATGAAATCTGGAAATAATCTCATAGCTCTGTAATCAAGATGAGGTAAAAGCCAACTAACCAAGTCTCAATCTAATTTACTGAACCAAATGAGATTGTATTCACTTACGGAAACCTTTGTCCCATATCGGTTGACTCTTTGTAGATCTATGAAGGCATCGTTTGTTACGTTAAGGTAAGAGTGAGAGAAAAAGAAACAAAAGAGACTTCATCATAAGAGTGACTGTTTCAAAACATGTTTCAATAGGTTGAAGATAAATGTTATGTTAGAAATAATATGTTAACAAGTTGGTGGCTAGATGACCCTGTATAACTTGTCCTCGGCTCTTTTTGCACACCTCATTCCCCAGTGTCAATGATCTGATAAAACGTTCACAGGAGTCCCTGGAAATTTGAACAATTGGGTAGTCGACTGGCTTGTTAAAATGTCTCTTATTTCATGAAAATCGCTACAAAACAAGTCTTTGATTTTGACTTTATGGAGTGTCACACTGGTGCCATGATTTTTACTCTAATAGCACCAGAGCAAAATGAACAGAATTGTTGTCACTGAACTTTACTTGAGAAGGTTCAAATGGCTGTTTGTTGCATATATATATATATATATATATATATATATATGTGTGTGTGTGTGTGTGTGGGTGTGTGTGTATATGTATATATATATATATATCACACAAGAATAGAAGCAGATAATGTAGCTATTCTCAAGGAAAATAACCAACAGACCTCAATATCATTGCCATTGAGTGGATTCTTCCTCTTAGCCAACCTGCATAAGCAGATAACTTCACCTTTCTCCTGCAGAGCAGTCAGTTGCTTTGGCCTGGCTGCCTTTCAGCTGACAGCCTGACCCCTAGCTTCCAACACCACCAGGGAGCCTTAATGGCAATATGGCAGATACAAAAGAGTCCCTAGTAGAGTACTCATTTTACATGAAATATGTAAAGCAGACAAATCCAGAGAGATAGAAAGAAGATGAAATAATCACAAGATGCATGTAAGGAAAATAGATTACTTAAAGGATAAAGGCTTTCTTCTGGTGTGACCAAAGGTTTGTTAGTGAGAGGAATTAGTTGACAATACTGTAAATTCACTAAATACTACTGGATTGTACACTTTATAGAGGTTACTCAGAAAATATGTTCTGTAAATTGTACATCAATAAAATGAGTAGATATTCCTACTTGAGTAAAAAAAGTTTTGTAAAATTTCCAGTAAACATAGAAAACATTTGTGAGAAATTCTAGTAAAGAGGCTTCACATAAAGAGAAAAATAAAACATAAAATGCAAAAACAAAGAAGACTAATAGAGCAATAAGCACAACTTGTGAAGGCTAATTCACATAAGAAAGTCAAATGACTAGCTAACCATAGAAGAGCAAGCCTATAGTCACCAATAGGCAGGGAAATGCAAGGTAACATAAACAGATAATACTTCACCCTTATCAGAATAGTGTGCACTTTCATGATTGGTCATATCTGTAATTCTCAAGAAAAGAATGCTTAGACTGCTGTATACTTTTTTCCTGTATTGCTTTATTCCTAATCAACAACACCTCTTAGAAGTGCTTTCAAAATACTGGTGTATTTTGAAATCAATCTTTTTTCAGACGGTATAATCTTCTGTGCTATTCATATAGCATAATATGTTCAACCACTCACCTACTGGTGAAAAATCACCATCGTTGGTACCAACGTTGTATTACATTCATGCAAATAGAGGGCCTCCAATATTTAGAATGACTGGCACAATGCAATTTCAGTTTTAATTGGTGCTGTTGAATGTGACAGTGAGGGGAAGTTATGCCCTGACCGAGGAACTCAGTTTGATCCTAACTTTGCTATGCAACCTTGGGCACATTACTTAAGTTCTCTCTACCTCAGTTTTGTTAATTACAGCACCAAAACATGACAACACCTTCCTGATAGAATTTTAAAAAATGATTAAATGAATGAATATAATCAACAAATGTGCTTATATTTATTTATAATAATACAGATGATGTGCATCACGTATAGGCAATGTAGTGATGCCAGGATCTTAGACGAAAAAATGGAGAATATTATAAGAAGTCTTAGAAAAACCTTTATTTTTTATTATATACTCCACCAGAGTGTGTATGATAATACTAGGTGGTCTATAGGTAAGATTATTTGAATGTTTTTCAGTTTTATAATTTATTATAGAGCATTATGTATTGGTATCTAACATAATAAAAATTCCTCTAAGGTAAGTATGTGCAAAGGAAAACATAGGTACATTTAATAAAATAAAATCATGTGCTGACGTCACACTCAAATAAAACAAATTGGAAATTTTGGGCCTCCTTGCCATTCTATATTATGACTACTATTGCTTCAATTCCTCCCCACAAACCTGCTACAAATAATTCTCACAAAATTCTTTTGACTACTCTCTGGACCATGTGAATTCTATACCATGGTTGGCTAGTATAAAATAGTTCTTTAGGAAAAGAAAGAAAAAAAATCCTGTTTTGAAGCATTCACAGATTTTCATTGGGTTAACAGCAGCTTGAAAAATCTATAAGTATGTCATAATTAGAACGCTGAAAGCTGAGATGATCTACTTCAAACCACCTCCGTCCTATGATATGTTAAAGTCATGCATGTAGACAAAACCCAATTGTCACCGTTATTGTTGGCTGCCATCAAGCCAGCAATCGACTCTGATCCTTCGTACCACAGAACAAAGCACTGCCCAGGCCTGCATCAACCTTACTGTCAACACTTTCCTTGAGACTATTTTTACAGTCACTGTAGAAACCCACCTCAATAAGGGCCCTCCCCTTTCTGCACTGACTCTCTAGTTTCCTTCTTTGGGAAATGGTCCCTCCTGAAAAAATGCTCAAAGTGTGTGAGACAGAGTCTCACCATCCTTGCTGCTAAGGAACATTCTAGCTGCACTTGTTCCAAGTTAGATTTGCTTATTCTTCTGGCAAGCTATGATATATTTTTTTATATTTAAACAAAATGGGTGGCTAGAACTTTACTTAGAATCCTGCTACAATAAGTCTTAATTTCTATCTCAATGAGCTCCAATTTCAAAAGTGTGAAAGGTGAAGTTAATCCTAAATAGGGGACAATGCATTCTGAAAGAGGTGAAAAGGACTCCATAGAAGATGGATAGATAGATAGCTGATTGATGACAGATTAGATAGAAGATAGATGATTGATAGTTAGATGATGGATGAACAAATTAGTGACTAAATAAATATACTCTGAGATAAGGTATTCCAGTGGATTCACTCTAGCATCTATTATAACTTTGAAAGAAAAGTCATATCTTCAATGGATATGGATTGCACTATGCTACACTAATTGCTGGGGGAGATGCCCTTCAGGTTGAATTAGGTTCACTTCCGGATGCCATCATCTCTGTTCCCAAGACCCTTGGTTTCTGTGACTGGGTCTTAATGCAAGTAATTTCATCTCTTTGTCTACAGATCTGGAAGTTCTTTCAAATTCTTCATGAAAAACTTTTGTAGATGCATGGTTTTTTAGAACATATAAATATATTTATATTGAACTCAATAAATGTTTGTGGAACAGATGAATGGACAAGAAATTCCTATAATTATCAGAATTTAAGAGAATGAAACACACACCAGTCTCTATAACCTTGAGAGCAGGACTAGATGGAGTTCATTTCCACTACCCATTGTTCTGCAAAGGATCACATTTAAGAGTTCCTAAATAAAACAGGAGAAAAATGTGGAGTAAAACTCAAAATCCTAAAAGAGATCAGATGTACTGGTTGGAAAGACACTGTGGCCCCTAGTCAACCTTGAGGTCTGAGATTGAACAGATGCCCATGGTAAAATAACCATGTAAAATCAAAAGAGTAGCATTTACCCAGCAATCAAATTCACAGGATTATGAAGACGGAAAGAGTGAAACCGGAAATAGGGAAAAAGTGGAATACGTGGTGGCACAGCAGGGAGATCGCAATGGATTAGGTGAAACCAAAACATCTGTGTGAATTGTTGAATAAAAACCAGAAGACTGTTCTGTAAGCCTCGGGGTCATTCGTACTAGAAAATGAGAGAAAAAAAAGGGAGAGAGATCATGTCAAAGTCCTTACAGTACAGAAGCTCAATGCTCAGCTGTAAGCTGAAAAATTGCCTGTGTGAGCCACAAACGACGCCAGGGAAGAAAGATGTGGTAGTCCGCTTCCATCAATGTAGGCATCGGAAGCCGCCACGGCAGTCTGTCGGATAGAACCACTAAGAGTTAATATGGACAGGGCAGTCAAACCATTTATGGCTAATGATTCTCTTGTTCAACTCCACAATATTATGGAAGGGAATAGAACTGAGATTGGATCCAAGTGTTTACTTCTCAGTGTCCTTTCCTTTATGAAGGCTCATGACTATGTTTTAGAGTTCATTATAGCAATAAGTTGACATTGGTCACATTCTCGTATCCACGACCATCTTGTCATGATATATGCTACTCATTTATTCACCCACTTTGAACACATTTATTGAGCCCTGATTATTCCATGTGTTCTAATCCTTCTTTTAAAATATTTTGTTCCTTTCCAAGTTCCATTTTTCTTTGTTTTCTTTCTTCCGGAGACTAATTCTAACTCACTATCTTGAGAACACTTCTGGAAAATACCTGCTCAGGTCCTAATAAATCCAGGGCATTGGCCATTCTACTTGTGCCAGAGTCTTAACTGGGAGTGATTTCAGAAACTCCTCCAATGGTTACTGAGAATTTCAGATGGTTGATCATTAGCTCACGATTTACCCCTCCTCTTCCTAATGTTGGCATGGACAAGCTGCAAACAGTGATGGATTCTGCAGCCTCTCTCCAGGGTTCTTATGCCTTAGCTTGCACAGGCTGCATCTTGGCACTGAGGGTAAAGATGAGAAGAGCCTGGCACGGTCTGTTGGCCCTGGTCCCTACTATTTGAACAGCCTCCAATTTTGAAAGACCACACACACCAGTGTCAGTGTGGGATGACAAAAAATCCTTTTAGTTCTCAAAAAAGGGGAGGGTGAATGAAAGGAACTAAAAAACAAATTATTTTAGAAGGGAGATCTGGCTCTATATGATGGCATTTACAGGTAGTTGTATTTTTCAACAGCTTGATAATTATTTAGTAGGCATGAGATGAAAGTAGAAAGTGTCATGCCTATGGGAAAACAAATGACAGGTACAACTGTATCCTTATCCATATTCCAAAGACCCCACTGCCAATGAACAAATTCAGGTGCACAGTGGCCTACAAAACAAAGTAGCCCTGTTCCATGGGGTTTCCATTCTGTCCATCTTCCCCCTGCCATGAACCACTGACCTTTCCATGAGAGGCCCAGGGTTTAACTCACAGCTCCACTAGGACTCCTCCTTAAATATTGACAATTCACTGTTACTTGGAACAGGTCTTGCCTAATGCTAAAATGATTCAGCATTTGTGAGAGTTTTTATCTTTTCTGATAAAGTAAAAGGAGTCTAGTGAGTATGAAAATTTGAGTTTGCTTTCTTTACTGAAAAATCAGATGTTGGCAGTCACATTCTAGGGGACATACTGCACTCAGGATGCCTGGGAAATTCTGGCTTAGATCCCTTTGAAGTTCTCTGGGGGTCTCTATCACTCTTTCTCTCTTGGCCCTGCCTTCACTATATGCCTGGTCTGAAAACCTCATGTCTTTTCTGTTACTGTAGCTAGCCCACAGGGCCAATAGCCAGAGGGGCCTCAATGCTGCCAGAGACCCTGTGGCCCCAGTGCTGTCTAACCTGAGTGCTACCGATCCAAGTTCTCCTCGGGGGCATCTTAAAATTCTCACATACTTGGCATCCTATTTGCATTTCAGGAAAGAAGAAAAAAAATCTACAGGGAAACAGTAGGACCTGCCAGACACTGGAAGTGAAATCTGGATACTCCGCTTGAAACCTGAAGGTCTGGGCAGACGTAAAGTAAAAATTAAATTAAAACAGAAGCACAAAATCTGTCTTCCTGGCTTGAAGACAACCTCACCTCAGATTTCACTTATTAGAGTGGATCCAATATTAGCTGTTGCTCAGCCTTCTCTGCCTCCCCTCTCAATATTACAGAGAAGGAAATTGAGGCGCAACAAGGAGAAAGGTTTGCTGATAGTACCAGAGAGCCAAAAAGGAATTATCTTGCCTGTGCGTTATTGTCATTTTAGGATACTGTTACTTTATTTTACTTTAAAAACAAATCTTTATAAACTGAAGAGTTCGGACTCAGTTTTAAGACATGTACTTCTTAAACAACATATATGGGACATATCCTTAACACCATTATCATGATGCTATCTATTTTCCTGAGGTAGAACTGAAGCACAGAGAGATTTTGTAATCTGTGTTATGCCACTCATATACTGACTGGGCAGGAATACGAACGTTAGCAGTGAAACTGAAACATCAATGTTTTTCACCACTTTTAGGCTATCACATAGAAAACCCTATTTCTTTCTGTAATAGCTCTGCCATTCACAGGAAGGCTGGTGGGAACATTTAACATGATGAAAAGACCATAGAGTTCTTTCTAAACACAAAAGCCTCTGTGTATTTGTTAAGAACAATGTACTCTTTCTCAAGCATTGCTTCAGAAGTATAGGAGGAAAGTGAATTATAATGAAAATAACTGAATAATATTTTTTTAGAAAAGAAAGATCAATTATTAATCATAATGCTTCTTGTAAATTTAGGGGTATAGTAGAGGTAAAATGAGGTCAAGAGATCATCGATTAGCTTTTTATGCCTAGAATGCCTTCATATCCATTCATTCAGGAACATTCATTAAGCCCCTTCTAAGCACCACATAATCCAAAGTAGAATCAGGCTTCAAGAGTACAGAAAAGCTCACTAAAAACCACAATACACATATGGATACTGAAAGTGAAGAAGTCCTTGCTGATGAAGACTGAAAACCATAATCTTCAGTAGCGATCACAACAAATCTAACAATTGGACAAATCTCACAATTGGTATTGTCAAATAGAAAATACTGTGATAAATGGAGAAATTCTTGAAGTTGTTAGAGATTGCATTTTACTTGGATCCACAATAAATGCTCCTGGAATCAGCAGTCAAGAAATCAAATGACATGCTGCAGTGGTCAAATCATCTGCCAAAGACTTCTTTAACATTTTAAAGAGCAAAGATGTCACTTGTAAGGACTGCGATATGCTGGACCCAATCCATGGCATTTTCAGTTACCTCATATGTATATGAAAGCTGGAAAATGAATAAGAAAGACTGGAGAAGATGATGCACTTGAATTAAAATGTTGGTGAAAAATGTTGGTGAAGATAACATGCATTGCCACAAAAACAATCAAATCTGTCTTGCAAGAAGTAAATCTATGTGGAAGAAATCCAGCCAGAGTGCTGCTTAGAGGTGTAGACGATGAGATATTGTCTCCGGTACTTTGAACCTGTTATCTGGAAGGATCGGTAGCTGGAAAAGGGGCATCATGCTTGGTAAAGGAAAGGATCAGTGAAAGAGAGGAGGACCCTTAATGAGATGGACTGACGCAGTGGTTACAACAATGGACTCAAACATAACCATAATTATGAGGGTGGTGCAAAGATGGACAGTCGCTCATACACGGGATCAGTATGAGCCACAGCAGAGTGGATGGTTTCTAACAACCACATGTCTATTTCTATATGCAGAAGTCATCTATAGCAGAATGTCTGATCTCTAGTTTGGCAATGATAACTATAAAATAACACAGGACCCTTCACAGCTAAAGACTGCAGACTGTTCATGTCCTGAGAAGACCCTGACAATGTGCATGGGGATTTTCTTCAAAGGCGAGAGTCTAGGAGGACAAAGGGGCTATAAATACTGGATACCAAGTTTCAGCACACTGCTACTTGAGAACAATATGTCATTCTCTTGGTGCATACATGTATTGAAAGTGATGTGAAATCAAATATGAAAATGAAGATATCATAGTTTCATTTTTAAAGATACTATTCAAATAATGGTGATTTCATTTGTTTGTAGAAATATATCTCTGGCTCTCAAATAATTTTTAAATTTTTGTGAGGGACAGGATTGACTCTTCTATCTTTTATTTTGGCTCTTCCATCTTCCATGTTTCTGAACCATTGCTCTCTATACCAATTGCGCACCCTAAGATCAATGATACATAGAAGTGACTCAAGAAAGAATTAAGGAGGATACTTTGACACTTCTCCGGTACAACAGCAGGGGTGATCATTATGAAAGCAGTCCCCAAGCCAATTCTATAATCCAGAGAGCCATCCTATGAAAGAACGCACATCACATCTGAAGCTAAAGAATGCATGTTTTATCTTGACCCAGAAATTTGCCTATTGTATATCTGACATAAATTACTTAATTATTCTGGGCTTGTTTTTCCTTTTAAAAATGTACATAGTAGGAAATAATGTCACCTACTTGTTGGGCTCTTGGGAGAAATTAAATTAAATAGTGTATATAGAGCAACAGACACTCAAATAGTTACTGGACCATCACTTCTATTCTTGGGAGGGGGGGGGAAGGGAAGAGTGATAGGTGGATCTAGGGTTGCTTAATTAAGTATGAGGTTCTGAGTACTGACAGCAAATCAAGGACATAATATGAGAATTTTGATCTTGTTGAAGTAAGAAGCCATAAAACACACAGTGGTACACAGATTCTGTACATTCTGTACCTACATACCCAAAACTAGCATATGTTTTAGACGTGGTGTCTTCGGGCACAGTGGGCAATTTAATATGGCCATTCTAGTCAAAGTCTCTATAAACTCCCACCAAACAACCTTTTCCTATTTGAGTTTCAGTAAGAAGTATGGGAAAGGAACTGTGAGGATTCATCTGTGAGTAATTGGTGGGAGATGTCATAATGATTGCCATGTCTCTGTGTGTAAAACGAATCCTGAGAAGTAGGAGGGGGAAGGCTCGCTATCAGCAAGAGCCAGGAATGGAACACATCCTCTGTATCCTGAGACCGCTGTGTAGTGAATATTCTTAATGCAGAAGACCACTGTGACATCAGAGGGGCAGCAGCAGAACCAAGCGTTTGAGTATGGACCAACATGGTGGCCTCCACTGTCCACAGAGTAAGTAACTCTCAGTGCTGTTCATCTGGAGACTGGCTCAAGATGCTTCTGGACACTGGATTGGGGATCTGGGTTTGCTGACATATAGAGATAGTGTCTTCTGTAATTTACCGGTATGGGGTGCCCTTAAGTACTTAATACAGAGAGAACTTAAACTGCATGCCAAAGGAATTGAGGATTATAGCAGTTTGGCTTGTCCTTAGAACATTTATCAGTAGATTTGAAAGAACTTCATGGCATGTCCTGACTGAGTAACCACATCCTAAGCATTCTTCACCTGCCTTGTAACCTGTAACCTAAATACATCCTTTAGTCTTCAATATTGTCCATGAGTCCTACATGGCCATGACAATGAATTATAGAACCCAGGGGGAAAATAGAGAGGTAAGAACGTAGAGAATGTTGTGTGTGACAGAACAGTGTGTGAAAAACAACATCTGAGTCATTTTGTAAATGTTCTACATGATGCAATAGGGGAAAACTGGACAAAAACACCCATTACACATAGGGTTTTTGTTTAAAGCAGAACATTGGAGAAACACTTTTATTTTCCCATCCTACTTTCTAGAAGCTTGTGTGGGTTTGTGGGCTTCACAATAAACTGCTAACCCCCAGGGGAGGAGTCCATATTCACCAGCAGCTATAAAGAAAAGGATGAGGTCATATCTACCTGTCAAGACTTCAAGTCTTGGAAATCCAAAAGGGCAGGGCTACTGTGTTTTATAGGGTGACTGTGATTAGAATCCACTTCCTGGCAGTGACTTTGGTTTGACACTGGGAGAAGAGTCACTGCACCTAAAGTTCTATCGGAAATTGATATTTTGCAATGTAGAAATAGAAAAGTAACCACTCAAGTTCTTAGGAATGGAAATTTGGGAATTGTAAAGATAGAGAAATAAGGATGAGAAATAAGGATCAGAGGGATATTACTACCCAATGGAAACGAATTCCCAAAGTAAGCACTGATGTTGAGGAAAAATGACTCTTTCCAAGTGGTGAAAACCCCATATTACATAGTGGATAGCAATACTATTGTTTCAGGAACAAAATCATGTTCTCATCTCCTGGACTTGATGAAGCTGACAAACACAATCAAAACCATTCTCGGTGAAATCTCAAGAGAAAAGTGTTCAGAATGTTTTGCTCTGTGTTATAAGTGAATCTATCTACCTGAGTGCTTTCATCTATCTACCGATGTGGGGGCTCCTGGGACAGGAGGGGCAGTTCTCACTTGCCTTGTCTGCTCCGTTGAGTACAATGAACTTTGGTGCCTGCACGGCCCACCTCTCGGGCACTGCAGAGTGCACTAACAAAGCACAGTTAACCACATGTTAAAGGAAACTTAGGAGCAACGTATTAGATCCCTTAGAGGTCAGTATAAACCTCATTAAAGTCATGATGATAATAAAGGGAGAGTTGTGAGAGTTGAAATTTGACAGGCTGCCTTGTATTTCCGGGTCACACAAATTAACAGGCTACAGTCCCTATACTGTTTCTATAGCTTGTTTTAATGGAAGATAAAACCTTCTTTGACAGGTGTCTATATTATACAGAGGATGATTTAGGTTTCACTCTGCCTAATTCATAGGAATTTTTCAAATGGAAGAAAATTAAATGCACACAACCGTTCTTTACAATATGCATGGGTGTTGGGAGCCCTTGAGCTGTTTGGACTCACAGTGACCCCATGTGACAGAAGAGGACGCGACCCCATAGGGTTTCCTAGGCTGTGACCTTCCCACAGTGTGGCTGAGTGTCTTTGAACCACTGACCTTTTAGAAAGAAGCCAAGAGCTTGAGCATTACAAAATATACTGTCATACAAATGCCACTATTATACGAAAAATAAGGTATAAACCATATAGAAACATTCTGGTAACTTAATCCATTCAGTGTGCACTATTCTAATTTTAGTGACAATATGTGTTTTCAGTGGTTTGTTGTCATTCTTCCAATACTGGCAAACGTCTTCTTGGGTGATGCGCTATTATCTTCATTTTAAACAGGAGGAAAATGAGGTTCAGAGTTTTTCCATTGGTCAGAGCCCACATAAAGTCACCAGCCAGTCTCGCTTCAACCCTCTGTCTGCTCTTTGTTGTTTATCTTAAAGGAACAGTCACAGGATGACACGAGAGAGTGGCTGTCAAACAGCAGGACTCGACGCGAGAGAATTTTCTAGAGGAAGTGAGGTGTCAGTTTGGAAGGAATGAGTGAGGAAGCTCAGTTCTTTAAACCCTCATGGTGTAGTGGCTGACAAGTTGGGATGTCAACCACAAAGTCATTAATTTGAAATTATGAGCTGTTTCCTAATAGAAAGAAAGCGTTTTCTACTCCTGCAAAGATTTACAGATTTGGATATCCACAGAAAAAATTTTACTTTGCCATATGGGGTCACTGTAACACAGAACCAACTTGATGAGAGTGGTATTTTGATTTTATCTGTACCCACACCAGGTCTGTCTCAAACACCCAATTGCATTTTCTACCTCTGATAGCGTCACTTTCTCACTTTCCATGTTTGAGAGAAGGCATCATCAGGAAAAAGACTTAGATATTTACTATTAATTTTTCCTCTGAAAACAATATGGAATTTCATCATTGTATGTGACAAGCATTGTTGAATGCACTGACCCCCAAACAAAAGAAATTAACAAATGAAAATAGTGTTTCTTTACACTGAAAAAGGACCAGAAAATCTGGGCTGCAGAGTTAGGAGAGTGATTCTGTGCTTTTACATGAATATAAATAGGGTCTGTGTCCCCATCAAGGTGAGATTCGATCCCTGTCCCATCTGTGGGAGAGTGTCTGTCCAAAGGACACAAGCGGAATGTTAGAGATAATGCCAACACTCCTCCCAGGTATCGAATGACCAGGTAGTAATATACTCTGCAAAAAGAAGCCTTGGGATAAAATTGTGCTACAAGCCCACAAAAATAGAAGAGAAAAAATATGCTGGAAGCAAATGGGCCTTTTGAGAAGCAATACAACTTCATGTCACATCTCTCAGTCAATGAACTCAAGTGGCTATGCGGGCATCCTATAAATTATATGAACAACTTCACTGTGAGTAGAGCATGCTAGTTGCCAAACACAAGATTGTTATGTGAAAAGCAGTGTTACGTGAAAATGGAAGGTAGCCACACTATCAGATCACAAAATGGAGGATGATGACCTCATTACATGATTGTCAAATCATATCAACGTGTGCCTGCTAAGTTTCATTATTATATAACTGGCAAACGTCTGAGAATGATGGCCCAGGAAGTTCACACCTTGATATTTTTTAAGGATAGATTGATGATATTAATGCACAAAATATTTGGCCAGTAGATTATTTTCTGTCATAAATGTAAGACATTAGATAAAGAGATAGTTTACAAGTAAGGAGTGGGTTATAAAAGAGGCAGTGGGAAGAGGATAAAGTGTATGGTACTAGAATCAACATAGAAGTCATATTTTAAAAATAGAAAATGGAGTAGGAATACAAATAAAGTCTTGAATCTCAAATAAGCAATACAGAAGTTTGATCTTGTGTCAACTCCAAAGGATTTGGGGAGACGATAAATTTGGCTCCCTACACTCAGCCATATTCCCTTCATTCCCTCCTTCATTCACTCCCTCACACTAGACACTCTGGACCACCCTTAGAGTGAACTTTCTATTATTTGAACATCTCATTCTCCAATTTACACACACTCCAGAATTTTTTTTCCCCTCAACTGTGATCTTTCAGCCATCTCTAAATGTTTTCCACTCATCTATTTGGACTTCTCATAGATCTTCCTTTGAGAATTTCCCCTGTCATTCAAATCTGGGAGTATTATATGTATTACCAGAAAACCTTCTTTCCTGTCATAATCTTTATAACACTATGCTCACTGTCCATTGGCATTTCCCACTAAATGATAAGAGTGGGAACTTGTGTCTGTCTTTCTCTGCAGATTAGTCTCAAGACATCGAAAGGTGTCTTGCATATACTAGTATCTCAGTAAATATGAGTATACGTTAAAAACAAATAAAAATCATTTACCATTGAGTCTATACCAACCTAGAAGAAACAAACACAGGAATATAGACTGAAACCTGGACATCAACATCATCTGCACTATTTTTCACAGTAGCCAACAAATGAAAATCATCAAAATATCCATTAACAGTAGAAAGAATAAACAAACTCCAATTTATATACACAATAGAATATTATTAATAGTTCAGATAAAGGAAATCCTTATGCATGTTTCAGCCTGGATTAACCTTAAAAACAACACGCTAAGAAAAATGTCAATTGCTAAAGGACAAATACTGTACGATCTTACATATATGAAATAAACAAATATTTAGAAGCAAATTTAACTCATTTATGTCAAGTCAGTTGCAACTCAGAATAGCCCTGTAGAAGAGAGTCAAACTGTCTTATGGTTTCCAAAGTTGTCACTCTTGACTGATGCAGATTGCCCCATCTTCCTCCAGCAGAGCAATATGTGGGTTCCAAGAACAAACTTTATGGCTAATTGACCAATGTTTAACCCACTAGACTACCAGAGCTCCTTAAGACACTATAAAGATACCAGAAATTGTTATAGTTACCAGGGTTGAGATGGGGCAAGGGAGGGGAGAAGATTTTGCTTAAGACTATTGGAATTATGTTAGTGATGGTAGCATCATTTAGGAAAGCATGGTCGAGCAACTTGATGACCATAATGCATGTGGAGATTGTGATGCTGGCTTGTGTTGTGTTATGTATATTTTCATCTATTTTTTTCAAGTAAAAGAGAAAAGCCATTAAGTTTTAAATTTCTAAGCTAGCTCTTATGGTTAATGTTATGACATATGTTGCTGTTTTATTTTATAATCCAATCACAGTTGAATTTTTCTATACTGGAGAGTTTCCCCAGGTTTCAGGGCACACTGAATTATCTAATTGGAGATTTCCCAATTTCAAGCTCTATCCCTGGAACAAACCTGTCAATCTCTGGGCAAATAAAGAGTTATCAAGATATATATGCTCTGGTTTCGATACTAAAAGTAGAGTTGTGGTTTTACTGTCCAACAAGTAAATGATTCTCTGTTTCTCTAGAGAGGCAGTATAGTAGAATAAGAAAGACTTTGCAGTCCGTGGATAAACCATTTTAGAAAAAGCTTAAGTTTTGGTTGAAATGATCTTGAATCTAATTCCAGCTCTGACATTTTCTGCCTGTGTGATTTAGACTGTTATAGTCTACCTGAGACTACTTTTTAAATTGTTGTAGTGGAATAGAAGTTAATATTGTATTATAGACAAATAGACAAATTTCTCAGTCTTTCCTTTGAGGAGATGTTGAGTGGGTTCAAACCATCAACTTTGATGTTAGTAGAGGAATACAAATGGCGATTTGCCCCACCCAACCATCATTCATGAACTAACTGCCTGCCTGCCTACCTGCCTGCCTGACTAATAAGAAAGAGAGAGAGATTCCAAAGTTCATGGAGAATGGAATGAAAAGATAATGGAGTTTTTTCCATGAACTTTTTGAAATATATACATAAATGTAAACCTTCTAGTCATACATTTCCTCATCTTCTTTTGCATAATCTCCAGCATTCATATTCATTGATACTTGCTTGAATTCCCCCCTTGCCCCTCTTTCCTAACTCAGACAAGGATCTTCTTCTGGAATGCCTTCAGACCAAAGAAATCAGTGAATATTCAGAAGAACATTTTTTAAGGAAGCGTCTTACATCACACTGACTTTTCTATTTTGAAATTAATTTGGAAATATAATCATCCATCAATTGAGTAAGACACTTCTCTACCCACTCAACTGGTAGACTAGTTTGACAATTTGGAAGCTCTTAAAAAACTGAAAGGAGCATTTGCCTAAACATTCATATTTTGCTCTAACTGCAAGAGGATGTTAGGTTGTTAACATAAATTTGGTCTACACACTTTCTGAGTCTTTATGGATGAGCCAGCTGATTTCCTTTTCAGATCCAAATTTATTAGAGTTCACAATTAATTTAGATAACACCCTATGAGCTGATAGTATAATGCCTGGCAATTAAATAATGAATGCTAGAGAGCCACAAGCACCAGATATATTAGAATATGCATTTATTATAATGTTGTAAAATCAGTGTGTTTTCATGAGATTTAATTATAGATTGAAAGGAAAATGCATAAAACCATAGATTAACAATTTGGGGGGTAATGTGTATATTAGAACACACATTCCCTAAATGATTGGTACTAAGCAGGTTCAATTCCTTAACACATAAAGAGCATTAGTGTGGGTCAAATATAATAACATGGCATGAATAGACACAGAATTTCTTTGAGTATGCAGGATGCATTGATTTAATTGATATGACTCATTTAGCCATCATCTTTTTAACTGCCGTCAAATGACTGGTTGAGCCCATGCAGATTAGGTGTGATCTCTCTTTTCCTGATGGGTCTGTGTAAAAGAAAGTGGGAGAAGATGCTAATCGTAGTATATGATTTAGTTGTGAGTATTAGCAGTTAATTTTGATTGTAAAAAACTTGAACTCTAATGTGAGGAGTCATCAATTTTGTCATAAAATGAAGCAGAAATCTCACTGCCAGGAGTGGAGCATGCTATTCGGGCCCTCAAATCCCTAAGCACTGAACTCTCTCACTTCAGGAGCAGAGGCATGACACCGTGAAGTGGCAGAGACAAAGCTGTGGCACCAAATAATAAGAGCAGCAGAGAAGGAGCACCAAGCACAGGGGAGACCTGTAGGTTTCCTCCCACTGAGTGATGAAAGCTGTCTATCTTTGGGCTGGAGGCTTTCTTGTGGAAAGGGGTATCACAGGCACTGAATGAGGGTGCTTGGGTTGCTGATCCACAGAGCTAAGGTTAGGTGCCTTCGGGTTTAGTAATATAGCAGAGTGGTGTACCCTTTGGGTATTTATTGGGAATACTAAAAGAGCTTTGTGATATTGTCTATGCGAGGCAGAAGACATGAGGCCTGTGACTAAGTAAAATTCCAGAGAGAACCTTTATGCAGCATGGTTGAGAAATGGCTTTAAAATTGTGCCTTGGGCATTATTAATCCCGAATTTAAACTGATCAATTTTCATAATACAGTCTAGAGTTGTAAGTGTGATAGATGAGTTCTGTGTGGCCCCTGAAACAAATTATTGAACAGAGCTGAGAAGTAGAGATTGCTGTGGAAAGACTGATTGGTATCAAAAATTGGAAAACAGAGTCATGTCTGATAATTGTCTCTTCAGAGATTGGTCCTTAGCTCATGCATTTGACACAGCCCCCACTATGGTTCCAATATAACAAAAGTAGATTATCTTTCCCATAACACAGAATAAAATAAAACTAAGCATGCATAACTCTAAAAGGGTATATTTTGCCCATTGTGCTAAAGTTTCATAGAAGAAAGCTGTAGTTCCAATGGCTTTCAACCAACATAGCTAAGAGTATCTGGTGACTCTGCAAGAAAAACCATCTTGCCTTTCCAAAGATTTATGGGTTTTTAATTTGAAAAGCCTCTTTCAATAGAAGGATTTACCTGTCTAGAAAAAAAATGCATCTCTGAGTTCTAAGCACTCCTTAATGTAGGAGTCATGGAGTTGACCATACCCCAACTACAAGTTCTAGGGCCAAAGAAGTAAGAACTGGGCACATACAAAGGAAAACTGTACGTGACCCTCACCAAGTAAAAGGACACCCAGACCAAAGGACCCCAGAACAGCATGTGGATTTCTCCAAGAAGAAAGAACAATTGGTTTGGGGGTTTGCAGGCCTTCTGATCCACTGATGCACTGGCCTTCCATTTCCCAATATCTTTCCTAGACTTGTATGTTATTGTGGGCTGAAGTTCATCTACTAGACATCTGTTTTGTTTGGCTTTGTTTTTAGCGGAGGCTCTAGAGGAATGCTTGGTTAAAACCTATAATTTATAAAACTTATAAACAATGTGATGAACATATTAGCTTAAATTTTAAACTAACCTATTACCCATTTAGGCAAAGGCAAAAAATTAACACTAGCAGATTGAGAGTACATGGGGCTGGATACCTTGTTAGAAGTGGACAATATAATTTGTATCCTCCAAGAGCAGCAAACCATCTCTTCAACTGGGTGGGGGGTACTGGAGGTAAGATTACCTTAGCTCAATGGAAGTAGAATATCCTATTATTTATGAGAAGAATAATATAGAACATGATACAAAGTTTTGGGTGAACCTCAGTACCTCTGTAGCAAGTTATTGCATCATGAAAAATGTACTGTAATTGAAGCAATTCCTCTTCACAGCAATATCATAGGACAGAGTCACACTGTCCCTGTGGGTGCCCTAGATTGCAACACTTGATGGGAATAGAAAGCCTCACCATTCTCCTATTTGGAGGGGGCAGCATAGGTGAAAGGAGTGTATAATGCAGCTAGACAACTCAATGGGATAACTTAATCATAGAGGGAAGCTTAAGTAGACCTGTGCATGGTAATTTCTAATGCAAACATTTGACTCCAATGCTCACATTTTAGCTCACTACCCTTTGTTGGAGAAGTGGTGGGGATGATAAGGGAAGAGAAACAAGAACTCACTGCCATCGAGTTGATGCCTATCATAATGATCCCAATAAGAAGTCGAACTGGCCCCATGCATTTCTGAGACTGTAACAGTTTATATGGGATAGAACACTCAGTCTTTCTCCCATAGAGCGGCTGCTGACATTGAATCACTGTCACTACAGCTGCTTGCAGATAAGGCTTACAAAGATTTAAAAGCATGCTTAGAAACCCCACTCCCTCAAAAAATAGATCAGAAATATTAAGGATAAAGAATAAATAAATAATATTCCTCTCTAGTCAGTTACAAGGGGCTTCAAAAAGTTGGTAAAAATAGAATTAAAAGATAATGAAAAATTTTCATGATATTTATGAAGCCCTTTAATATAAAAATTTAAAGAACAAAACACAATACAATACTTAAGATCTCCATACTGTATTTTTGTCTAGTATTGTGTGTGTACATGTTCAGAATCAAAATAGCAGGGTTCACAGACAGGAAGTCAAAAGATCATAACTATGCATCATAGAAGAATCAACCAGGGCTGAGTCCCGGGGGCGTAGTGGTTGTGCGCGGGACTGCAGCTCACTGGGACGGAGGTTCAATTCCAGCAGTGGGGCTGGGCCTCTTACTCTCACCGCCGGAGAGCAGTGATTCCCCCCCCAAAAAAGAAGAAGAATCAACCAATCATTTCCATTTAATAAGTAGTCACTGCCTCTGTTCTGTGTACCTATACTAAATACATGTTTTATTTCACTAAACACATTTGACAACATATGGAATTAACTAATCTGACAGTGAAAGAAACTAGAACATAGAAGTTTTGCTTGGTAGGAATGGTATCCTGATATCATTGAATAGGGCACCCTTCATGGTGCCCTTCATAGAAGAGGGCAACTATACAGTGACACTCTTGAAGTTGGCCCAACTATGAACTTGCCACCAAAGTTAAACCAGAGAAATGTTTTCACTGATAAGATGCACTGAACATAGAATGATACGCTCCCTGATTAGAAAGCACATTCACTGATTCATTCCACAAAATTACCTGAACATGTATTATTAACTCATATCTAACTTTATCACTAGACATGAAGTCTATAAAGATGAAAACACATAGTTCCTGTAAAAATGAAAATCCAGTATAATATTTTTAGGATATTTTTAATATAGATTTTATTGGGGACTCTTACAACATTTAATACATCATTTGTATCAAGCATATTTGTACACATTGCCACATTCATCTATATTATCTACTTGAACCCGTCCAGCATAAGCTCCTCTTCCCCGCATTCCTGTAGTTCTTTGTTTTTTTAATTCCAACTCTCCATATTTCCCCTTCTTCCTTCCCCTCCCCCATGATCTTCCAATAATTTACAAATTGTTATTAGCTCTTCATATCTTACACTTTCTAATGTGTCACTTCACTCCCCCCCTGTTGTCCACACCCCAGAGAGGAGGTCACATGTGGATCTAAGAAATGTGTCCCCCCTTTCTACTCCACCATCCCTCCACTGTCCTAGTGTAACCACTCCCCAATAGGATCAAGGGATTATCCATCCTAAATTTCCACATTTTCGACTCCAATATGCATCCCCTGGTCTAGCCAAATCTGTATGGCAGAATTGGGATAATGATAGTCGGTATGAGGAAGCATTTGAGAACATTTCATTGCTGCTACACTGTACCTAGACTGGCTCACCTCCACACTACAACCCCTCTGTAAGAGGATGTCTCTCACTTATTGATGGACTTTGGGTCCCCAATCTGAACTCCCCCTCATTTATAATGATATATTTTTTAGGTCTTTGATGCTTGATACCGGATCCCTTTGACACCTCATGGTCATACAGGTTGTTGAGCTTCTTCCATGTGGGCTTGCTTCTTAGCTAGATGGCCACCTTCAAGTCTTTAAAATCAGAGATGCACACCTTTTGATAGCCAGGCACCATCAACTTTCTTCACCACATTTGCTTATGCACATATTTGTCATCAACGATCATATCAGGAAAGTGAGCATATAGTGTTATGATTATTAGTTCTCGAAACCTGATCATTGATCCCTTTCATATCTCTTTGTCCCATAAGCTGGTGTGCTTCTTTCATGTGGGCTTTATTGCTTCTGAGCTTGATTATACCCTGTCTGACCCAACCACACCAAAATACGAAGGGTGAGCGACAAAACATGGAGCACCAGATCAAGCACCAAAGATGTACTTTGTAACCAGAGTGCTACACCCCATTCCAGTCAACCAGGAGACACTCCTGGAGGTCAACAAACAGACCTTAAACTATTTGTAGCTGTTTATATTGTTATTATTTTTGTATTTTTGTATGTATGTCTACATGTTGAACATTGGGACTTTTTGTTAATGTTTTCATTGTTTTCTTTTCTTTGGTTGCTTCATTATGGGATGCCCATTTTTGAGCATGTTATTTTCTCTATAGGTCTATCTGGATGAGATGGGCTGGATGGGCGATCTAGGGGTGGGCACAGTGGGACAGATGGTATCAGGGTGGTTGTAGCAGGGGGAGGCTCTTGGCTGATCCAGGGATGGGACAAGTAGCATGTGGATCAGGATCGGTGGCCGAGTGGATGCAGAAGGTCCAATAGTGATTGATTAAGACTAATGTAATAGAGAGGCAATACTGAAACCCAAATGGAGTTGAGCATGATGGTGGGATGGGAGGAGATATAGAGAAATAGAGAAAAGAACTGGGGAGTAAGAGGCATTTATAGAGGCTAAATACAGACATATATATAGGTACATATATTAATATGATGAAGGGATTGAAATAGATCAATATGCATATACTTTATAGGCTTAGAATTAGGACAGCAGGTGGGCATTGAACCTCCATTGGGTACTTCCTCAGTGCAAGAACATTTTGTTCAATTAAATTGGCATTCCATGATGCACAACTCCCTGACATGATCACAGAAAACACATGTGTGCATAAGTAAACATGGCGAAGAAAGCAGATGGTTTCCAGCTACAAAAATATGTAGCATCTGGTGTCTTAAAGGCTTGAAAGTTAACAAGCAAATCCAGTATAATAATAGAACATATAAATAATTTAGTGAACAACCTATGTGGATGGCATGTTCCTTGACTCATCTGCTCACTGCATTTCAGAACAGTGATACTTCCTGGGGAAATAGAGGTGTGCAATATGTGGTCGTCTCATTGTGATTTTATCTGTCCATCAATTACTATTCTTATTAAGTCTGACTCTGAGATGAAGTCGATGCACATGGCTGTTCTAGCCATAATTCCTTCTGTGATGTGTTATAATTTAGGATTCCATGCCTGTGTCTTCAATCCCATTTAGGAGAGTGCTCTCTATTTTTGGGGGGGGTGGGGTGGGGGGACATCATTGCCTCTGATGGTCATAGAGTGTTCTCTATTATAGGATAATTGTGGATGTAGCTTTTAGAGGAATCTGTGGTGCTGTCACAATCTTTTGTTTCTTCTGGGGTATAATATTCTTAAAGACAAAAACAGAACTCCATCAAGCCATCCCTCTGTGTATAAAAGCCAACTCAGATAAAAGAATGACAGGCCAGGACCAACAGAAGAGCTCCTTCCAAATCTCTGTCTCCAGTAGTGGAGACTGAGACCGAGGCATCAGAGGCAGTGGGATGGAGTCTCTGGCACAGAGCAAGAAAGCCGTGCCAAGACTATGGGATGGTGAACAGAGAAATACAGAGGCCTTCTGGTCCATGGAGGCAGAGGCCGAAGGACCATGTGGCTGAGAGCCTGACAACCAGAGAGAGATTTTGTTGCTGCCTGAAGAAGAGCTGTTTCTGTGGACCAATGGCTATATCTGTATTTTTAGTTGATCTTGACCTTGGTAATCTCTTCACTCCCCTTATGAACTCTGGTAATTGTGGGTATTATCTGTGAGTTCTGTGTATCCATTGCAATAAATTATAGAAATGGGCATGGAAGGAAAGTGTTTTGGGAGGACAAATGGGGGTCAGAGTAAATAAAGAAGAATGGAGCATGGAGGCACGCAGGGGAGACAGAGAAGTTCGGCAATGGACTTGTCTCTCAGCTTCTGTCCTCCTCACTGTGATATTTACCATCATCAGGACACATTATAAGTTTCCAGAGGTCTTTAGTTAAGCAGTTGCAAAGTATCTCAAGTGAAAAAATAATGAGATAAATGCAATTTGCTAGTATAACCAAAAGAAAGAAAATCTAACTCTTGCCAACATCAGGCAAATTGCAGCTGTTTATTGTATCAGAGAGTGCTGTACAGGAATATTGACTAAATACACTATGTTGAAGCCAGATGTACAAAGCCTTATATTTATAGAACAGATTTCAGGGTGTGATTTTCACATACGGAACACTATTTGAAAAAGTATCAATTGTCAGGGATTGTATTTCCAGACTAGTCAGCTTTTTTCTTGAGGTTCACACCTGTAAGAACAGGAGAGATGTGTACAGCGTGGGCTAGGCAGGAATGGAACTGCCTCAGAATGTGAGTTCTGAGAAATGGAAGTGAAGAGTAAGATGTCTTGGAGGAGCAGCTGCGAACAGGTCTGAATACACATGATCACATGCTAACCGTGTGCATATTTTATTTCACACTTAATTTTGGTGTAAATGAGGGTGTACAGTGTGATGAATGTACGATAAGCACTTGTCAAAGAATTTCTGCAGAGTTTCATGAATAAACAAGAATGTAGACTTAAAAACAAGAGTTAAGGAAATCAAGAGTTAGCAGAAGCCAAAGTGGATGTCAAAAGACACTGTAAACTCACGACTAAACAGCAATGTGCTCCTTTGTTCTCCTTTGTTAAATTCATCTTTTTGTAAAAGTCTATGAGAAAATATCCAAGCACAAAATAACAAGAGGGGGCTGAGAAGACATGATTCTATCATGAAGTGGATCAGCAGGAGGATAGAATAAATATTATTTATAGGACAATTATAGACTTATAGAACAATTTCCAGTCCTTGTTTAAAAAATAAGGTCTCTTAGTATAATTACATCCATCATGAAAGAAGTTTGTCTAGAAGACTTCTTAGATGTAAGAATGGCTAGACTATGTCTTAGTATTTTACATAGAGGGACCAGTTACTGCAAAATGAAACCCATGCTTGGTAAAGTAGAAGGGCAGCACAAAAGCTGAAGACCTTGGGATGATGCATGATTGGTCAGTGTTTCCTTCTTGTGTGAAGGATTGCAATGCATCAGAACCAACTCTAAAGGCTTCTAACAAGTAAAAGTAAAATCCCCTTCAGATCTTAATAGCATTACAGTGTAGAACACTCAGCCTGAAGCTGGGTCAACGATGTCTTCTTGGAGGGCATAGATTGCTAAGGGGCCCAGCATTTAGTCTAAGCTTTATCTAGATATTCCTCATGCATCTACTTATTGACTTTGTCCACATTTATCAAAAACCTAAGAACATGCTCTTTTATGTGTCAATGTAATATTTTTGCTAGGCATTTTGGCTAGAAATAATCAAAGTATACTTTTTTTAAGCAAGTAAAAACTTTTCAATTGGGAATGATTTCGGAATGTGCCTATAGTTGGATCCTTAATTTTGTTGAAAATGAGAGTGTGCAGTACAATGACGAATGTGCAATAAGCACTTGTCAAAGAACTTCTCCAGAGTTTCATGAATAAACAAACATGTAGACTTAAAAAGAAGGGGACTTAAGGAAAGCAAGAGTTAGCAAAAGTCAAAGTGAATGTCAAAAGACACTGCAAAACATGCTCTTAATCACTGAATAGCTAAAGCAAATAGAAAAAAAGTATGATGTCGAAGAACTAAATAGAACATTTCAAAAAGCATCTTGGCAAGACAAAGCCAAGTATCATAATGGAATGTACCAATCCTTAGAATTAGAAAATCCAAAGGGAAGAACATACTCAGCATATCTTAAACCAAAAGAACTCAAGGAAAGAAAATCATGCTTTGAGTTGTAATATTAAAAGGTTCTATGAGTAAATGACACAGCAAGCATCAAAAGAAGATGAAAAGAATACAAAGAGGCATTTTTCCAATAGGAATTAATCAACATTCCACATTTCGGGAGGTAGAATGTGAGCAAGAACCAGTGGTACTGAAGGAAAAAAGATCAAGTCACACTGGAACTACTAGTCAAAAACAAGACACCAGGAATTGAAGGTATACCAATTGAAATGTCTCAACAAAGTGATAAAGCACAGAAAGTACTCACTCATTTATGCCAGCTGCTTGACCAACTAATGGAAGAGATTCATATCTGCACTCATTCCATAGGAAGGTGTCAAAACAGAATACTTAAACTCTTGAACAATATCTCTGATATCACATGCCAGTAAAATTTTGCTGAAGATCATTCAAGAGTACATTGACATGGAGGACCTGGAGGTTGTGCCCTGATTTAGAAAAGAACATCAAAAAGGGATATATTTGCTGATGTCAGATGGATCTTGGCTCAAAGCAGAGAATACCAGATAGCAGTTTATTTGTGTTTTATTGGCTATGGCAGGGCACTCAACTCTGTGGATAACCATGACAAGAATGGGAATTCCAGAACACTTCACTGTGCTCTTGAGAAACTTGTACATATATCTATAGTCAGTTGTGCAAACAGAACAAGGTAACACTGCATGGATTAAAATCAGAAAATGTGTGAGACAGGACTGTGTACTCTTACTATACTTATTCATTCTGTATGCTGAGCAAAAAAAAGGACTGCAGTCTTTGGTATGTATAACAGAATACCAAACTACTCACAAGAAGACCAAGAGGTCCCATCAGAATAAATGGAGAAAAGGTTGAAATTATCAAGAAGTTTGTTTTTCTTGGACCCACAGTCAATGTTTATGGAAGTTACAGTTAAAAGATAAAAACGTACATTGTATTAGGTAAATCTGCTGTACAAGACCCCTTTAGAGTAATGAAAAGCAAGGATGGTACTATAAAGTCTAAGGTGTCCCTGACCCAAGCCATGGTACTTCCAATTGTCATATATGTGTGTGTGTGTGTATATATACACACATATACATATACACATACACATACATATATGTGTGTTGGGTATTGGATAAAGAAGACCAAGGGAGAATTGAATTGTAGAGCTGGAGGAGAATATTGAAAGATCATGGCCTGCCAGAGGAACAAACCAACTGCGCTTAGAAAAGATAAAGTGAGAATACTCTTCAGAAGCAAGGGCCACAAACATTGGGCCTGTTGTCAGAAGAGACGAGCCCGGGGAGCAGGAGATTATGTTTGGTAAAGTAGAGGGGCTGCAAGGGAGAGGAAGGCCCTCAAGAAATGGACAGACACCATCACCGTTACAATGCACTCAAGAATAACAATGATTCTGAGGGTGGCACAGGACTGGGCATTGTTTTGTTCTGTTGTGCATAAGGCCATCACGGGTTGCGTTGGTCTGTAAGGCAGCTAACAACAGTCACAACATTGGAAGTGGGTGTCATCCTGTGCGAAAATTTAAAGAATGTAGTGATGTGTGGCCATCCCTTACCTTTGCCTTGAGCAGGAGAGTTAAACAATTGGCACCAATCAAATCCTTTCTATGCAACACCTGAACAGAGAGTAATTAGAGGAGGAAGAAATAGCCCTGAGAACAACTTGGAAAAAGACACAGCGTCTGATCTCTGGGACCCCAAGTGAGAGAGATACGTGAAACTTCAGGGGGATATGGTGACTGAGAAACACTCCATCATCATGAGTGAAATCCACTCCAGGATCTTGAAGAGCAGGACTGTTTCTCTTCCCACCTCTCAACAAGTCCCCACTGTCTCATTACAGCTCTCCATGAAAGGTGAAGATTGGAACAATGTGAGGACATTATGTTCTTTGTCTTGTGCAACTGGAGAGCAGGAGACAGAAGCTTTTTGTGCAGAAACTTTTTTTAAGTTAATGAGTAAAAAAAGAAGAAAAATCCCATTGCTTTAAATAGCCCCTCAAAGGTACTGCTGAGCTAGAGAGCTAAATGAAACGGGTCTTCCTTTTACAAAAAGAGTGAGCTCATTTCCTAAAATAGCAAAGAGAGCTATTTACCTATTTCGAGGTCTTTCCAGGCTCAGGGAATATGTGATTGTCTTAGGAAGAAACTGTCTGAGTACAAACTGATTTCTTTCAATATCCCTGAGATTCAGTGAGGGAAATGCTTGTATGCGTAAGAAATTTTAGACCAGTGCTTAAGTTCTGTGATACATCCACATTCGATCATTACTGTTTTACAATATATATGTCAGACCTTTCAAAAGAATTCACTAAAATATTGCATCGAGTTTACACGCAGGGCATTATGAATATATATAAATATGTGTCTACCCTGAGCACTTAAAGGATGCACAAGTCTCTGTTCAATACCTGCCAACCCCATAATCAAATGCCAAATTGGTGGTTTTAAAAATCAGTGGTAACATCTTCACCTTCCATGTGGAAGATCCCATTTTGATTTCTCATGTTCTTACCATTCATAAAATATTAATGTACAGAGGAGTATGTTCGTGATACCCTCAAGGTTATTTCTCTGGAAGCAGACTCTCATCTCTAGGGAGTCATTCATCTTGGGACCACCCGCAGTCTCCACCTGCCCCTTCAGCAAGCATGTGTGTTACTATAATGTTGAACCACTTTCATTTCAGCTTATGGATCAGAGCTTCAAATGCTTTATGCATGTAGTGGTATGAGCTAGCTGACTGGCAGTTCGCTAGCTACAGCAATGAGAACAGCCTGATGACAAAACATGAGCCCCCAAAACAAGAGCTCCATGTCCAGTTAAAAATGATCCTCACTTTGCCATTCCATGTGAATAACAAGAAGCCGTCAAGTTTACCCCCATATTTCAATTTTCCTTAGACATCACTACTGTGAGTAACGAACAACAGCAACAAAGCAATGGAGATACATCTAATTCGGCCAGAAAGCTTGTGAAAAGACACTTGAAAATGGAAGCACTTAGCATGACTGAAATGACTGCACGGGTTTAAACTGGACTCCATTTTCTGTATCTGTGCTTCTTTCTTCTTAGAGTACCAGACCTATGACTACGCTCTTGATCAAAATACCTTGTTCTGAACAGTTCTGAAGGGTTGTAAGAAGCAAATTTGGTTTGCAGGAAGCTACCTAAGAGTGAGATTCTTAATAGATGGGTCCTCCAGAGGATGCATCTTGGGCTTCCAGAAGAACAAACAATTCTGCTTCAAAGAAATACAGCCAGTATGTTCCTTAGCATTGAGGATGGTAATATCTCACCTCACAATGGATAGTTTATCAGGAGAGGTCAGTCTCCAGAAAAGGAGATCGTGCTTTGTAAAGTGGCCAGCCAGTGAAAAAGAAGATGACCTTGGCTGAGAATGAGTGGTATGGTGGCTACAATAAAGCGCTTAAACAAAACAGCGAGTGCAAATGTGATGCAAATCTGGCAGTTCGTTGTTTGTGCATAGATTGGGTCATGATGAATCGGAACCAATTGCATGGTGTTTCCCAAGAACAAGAGCAACAGAACCTGGCAAATGTTGATCAAACAAATTGTCCTCTTTTGAAAGTTTTGGTAAAAGACCTGTGCTTATGCACCCTCTTCAAACCAACTTTTTGAACTTTAATTTTTACACCTTCTGGTCTGCAACACTTTGAATCTAAATAAACCTTTCCTCTACAAAAGAATTTGTTGATGCAGTAAAGTACTCCTCTCACAATGGCTTGAACCCAGCAGTCAGTCAGTGAGAAAAATATAGCACTCCTGTTCCATAAAGACTTACAGTCTTACAGCCCTACTCTGTCTTAAAGAGGCATCATAAATAGAGATCAATTTAAAGGCAAAGCATTTTTGCTTTTGTTTGTTTATTTATTTTATAGAATCTCCATTTTGTTTTTAAGAAGCTTGAGACCTTCCTTTTCTCAGGAGGGTATTGTTTATTTCAATTATTTTCTGTTTTGATTGTGTCTTTCAAATTTATACCTCCTGCCCTGATGGTCAGAGTAGCGTTCTAATTCCAGTTGTGAAGAACTTTTCTTGTTTCAGCCACAATTCAGTAACTAACTTGAAACATTGGCTGAGATGTAATAAGTTACTTAATAAGGTCATATTCTCTTTTGCAATGTTTTGTAAATTAGAGTCCATGCCTGTGGTGATAATCCCATTTGGAGGTAGTTCTCTCTTAAAGTATGAAGATGAGATGTATACACAGTCTACATCTGAGTAGAGCGTGTGTCTGAAGTCACTACTTTTTGTTCCCTTGGGGATGTGGCCTGCTGAGAGACAAAAACCAACTTTCATAAACAAAGAAGCTGTCTTAGAAGCAGAAATACAGAGAAATCTCGGGACCATTGAAAGATAAGTTCCCAGTGGAACATGTTCGAGATTTCTGTTTGGTGTGATAGAAGATGAGACCAGAAGCACCAGAAGCAGTCACAAATAGACCATGGGACAGCACAAAGGAAGCTGGCTGAGACAAGAGTCCGGGGCAAGGAGACCAAGAGATAGAACTGAGGAGTCGCAATGAGACTGTATGTTTTGTGTCATCATTGCAATGGATTATATAACACAGGGGTCCTCAAACGATCTCCTGCAAGCCATGAAGACATTGATACAGCTCACTGGGTGTTTGTGCCGCCACTGCTTGTCCTTATTAGCAGCCAATCCATCCCAGGCCAGCAGTGTGCATGTGTGGAATGTACGTCACACTCTCTGACTCCCCTCTTTCTGTCTCTCTACTCCCCCTCTCAGTCTCAGGTGTGATTGGACGATTCCTGAGCTTGCTTGTGCAGAACCTGTTGCTGCCTGAGGACCATGGTAAGAACAAGTAAAAGATTTTTTTTTTTTTTGAAATTAGGAGATCTATTTTTTTTTGAGACCTATTTTTTTTTAATTTTGCAGTTAGTACGTTTGTTTTTTTTTTTTTTTTGAGGTTAAGGAGTGAGGCCTTTCCCCCCACCCCTCAAGTTAGGAGGTCTTATTTTTCCAGATAGGGGGCACCATTTTTTAAGTTAGGTGAGCCTTTTTTTAAAGGTGATTAGTTGGTTGGGGGTCATTTTAAATAGTCAGCGCTCAGTGCTAATGCAAACAGTGCTCAGAGGTATTAATGCAAGTTGCCAGAGGTCAGTGTTAATGCAAATGGTCAGTGCTCAGTGTTATCACATGGGGCCCCCAAACTGGTGATCTGCCTAGGGTCCCATGAAAATTTAATCTGGTTCTAGACAGCCAAGGAGTAGGAAACCCAATTCAATTGACAGTAAGTGCATTTATTCTGATTGCTATTCAGTTATGTATGATGCTGTATGTTGTGCCTTGTGTAAGCCCCGGTTCACACTGTTGTGATCTCTGAGCAGTGAGAGTTCAGCCATATGCTTGGATGGCTGAATTCACATTAGATTCAAAAGAAAAAGGACATACATGCTATCTTTTTTTTTCCTGCAATGGAATCTGATTGCATGGGTCTTCTCACACAGGTGATCAGACTTCTGTGCAAGTTCACAGATCACAGTCAGGTTTGCACAGGATAGGGTGAAATGGAAAGGTGTTGTAGGAACCAGTTCTGTAATTGTGCATGTTCCACCACCACACCAGTGTGAGCCTGAAGTAAATGCGGAGTTCCACTAATATGGGCACTGGTGAGGCTGAAATGATGTAGACAGGCAAGGCTGCATCGATGGGCACTGATCAGACCGCACTGATGGGCAGTATAGTCGATATGTCTTTGTGTTGTCAAAGTTATTGCTGGTATATTATTTTTTTTGTAATACTGTATACAAAAACAGTCAGTTCTCGCTCTTTCTATATAACATATATATATATTTAGAATTCATGGGAAACAATGATATCAGGAAAGAGAAAAATTGACTCAGAGTATGGAATATTTAACGAACAGTAAACTTATGATTACTTTTTTATGCAGTACAAGGAAAGCGCTGTGTGTTTGATATGCCAGAATATAGTGTCTGTGTTAAAAAAAATACAATTTGCGTAGACACTATGAAACTCAACTTAAAGGTAAATATGATTGTTTGCAGAGAAGTGAGAAAAGATAAAATATTAAAACTGAAAAATACATTGACGACTCAGCAAAATACATTTGTGAAGCAGAAGCAGCTAAATATTTCATCAATGCAAACAAGTTTGCAAGTTTGCAAGCTAATAGCATGACTGGCAGGCCATTCGTGGAGAGTGGCATTTGATAAATAACATCATAACAATATATGCTCACTTTCCTGATATGATTGCTGATGACAAATATGTGCATAAACAAATGTGGTGAAGAAAGCTGATAGTGCCTGGCTATCAAAAGATGTGGCATCTGGGGCCTTAAAGGCTTCAAGGTAAACAAGCAGCCATCTAGCTAAGAAGCAAGTCCACATGGAAGCAGTATACCAGGCTGAGCAACCACGAGGTGTCAAAAGGATCTGGTATCAAACATCAAAAACCTAAAACTTATATCATTATAAATGAGGGGGAGTTCAAATTGGGGACCCAAAACCCACCAATAAGTGAAGCGAGGTGATGAGTCAGTCTAGGTACAGTGTAGTAGCAATGGAATGTGCAACTTTCCTCTGGTTCTCAAATGCTTCCTCCCACCAACTGTCATGATCCCAATTCTACCAGACAGATTCACCTAGACCAGGGGATGTATACTGGAGTTGGAAACATGGAAATTTAGGATAATCCCTTGAGACAAGTGGGGAGTGGTGACACTGGGAGGGTAGAGAGATGGTGGAGAAGAAAGGGGGAGCTAACTTCAGGGATCTACATGTGACCTTCTCTCTGGGGTGCGGACAGAGGGTTGGGGATGGGTGAGGTGAAACATTGGACAGTGTACAATATGAAGAGGTAATAACAATTTCTAAATTATTAGGGGTTCATAGAGGAGGAGAAGGGGGGAGGGAAATTATGGGGAGCTGGAATTTTTTTTAAAAAGAACTAGAGGAAAGGGGGGGAAGAGGAGTTTATGCCAGGGGTTCAAGTAGAAAATGTTTGGAAATGAATGTGGCAACATGTGTATAAGTGTGATTAATATGAATGATGTATTGAATGTCATAAGAGCTGGGGGAAGGAGGAGCATATAACCAAGGGCTCAAGTAGAAAATATTGGAAATGAATATGGCACCACGTGTACAAATATGCTTGATACAAATGAAGTATTAAATGTTATAAGAACTGTAGGAGCCCCCAATAAAATTATTGAAAAAAAAAAAGAATGTCTTCTTTCTGTTGCCAAAGAGCTGTGTCTAGAGAAGGCAAATTTATTTAGTACAGTGAGTTTTTCAAGACCTGCAGTTACATGAAGGATTGAATAAATTGCATCAGCATTTGCAAAACTCTGCAAAAAAACTTTCCCATCTTTGATGTTCATGATTCTGCACAACTTCTAATTTTTACTCATGAGACAAATGACTATTTCAAAGTCACAGAAGAGCTTGCTGCATTTCAAAGCATCAAAGGAACAACTACAAAGGATACCTATGTAAAGGTTTGCCAAACTGTGAATGGTTTGGAGCGGGACTGGGCTAAACTGATGGTGCTCCTAGTATGGTGGGTTAGTATGGTGCTCCTAGTAAGGGGTCTAAGAAAGGGCTAATTGCTCGCATTAACCAAAAGATGGTTCATTGTCAATAGAATGTCAATAACCATTCTCACTCAAGGGCCATACACTGCCTCATGCACCAACAATTGCTGTGTAGTAAATCATTGAAGTGGAACTCTGCTGTGAAAATGGTGGTATCTTGCATTAACTTCATTAGAGCTAATGCACTGAAACACAGAAAATTTCTGGAATTTCTGTCTAAACTAAATGCTGTCTAAGAAGATGTTCTGTACCACACAAAAGTCCATTGGCTGAGTTGAGGGGGAGTTTTGAAACATTTCTGTGACTTATTTCCATAGATTGCAGCTTTTTTGCTTTCAGAAAACAAAGAAGTACCAGAGCTCAGTGATGCAGAATGGAAATGGCAGCTTGCCTTTCTGACAGATGTAACAGAGCTACTCAATAGTTTCAGTATGCAACTTCAAGGAAAGGGGAAGCTCATCTGTGACATGCAATCACATGGGAAAGCATTTGAAGTAAAATTAGGTCTCCTCATCAAACAAGTGAAGGAAGAACTTTTCTGCCATCTCCCCACAACTCAAAATATGTTAGCGTAAAAACCATTGATTGCATTCCCAAACGAAACATGTGTGGATTCAATGGAAAAGTTGCAAAAGGAGTTTCAATTTAGATTTACAAAGCTTCACCTTCATTAACAGGACATGCAGCTTTTCCATAGCCCATTTTCTATTCACATTGAAAATGTGGTTACAATTTACCAAATGGAACTGGCTGAACTGCAGAATTGTGAATCTCTGAAAGACATATTGACGTCAAGAAGCCTTCCATATTTCTAGGCATCTCTCCCCTCTGAGACGTATCCCAATCTCAGGAACCACGCACTCAAATGGCAGCCATCTTTCACAGCACCTTTGTCTGTGAACATAATGCTGTTCCGGAATGAAACATCTGAAATCTCCAACCAGATCGAGACTAACTGATGCACACTTGCATCACTTGTTATGAGTGGCAGTGACAAATATGGAACTGGACATTGACCGTCTCATTAGCCAAAAGCAGGCCCATAGTTTTCATTGAAATACTGGAAAGTTTGTTGGTTTAACTTTTCTTGTTCTTCATTTCAAATATTTTATTTGTTCTCATTTTGTATTTTTACTTCAAAATGAGATATGTGCAGTGTGCATAGGAATCTGTTCATAGTTTTTTTTTAAAAAAAAAACTATAGTCCAGCCTGCCAACGGTTTGGGAGACAGTGAACTGGCCCCCTGTTTAAAAAGTTTGAGAACCCCTGATATAACTCAAAAGGAACATATAGCGTCATGTTTGCGATAGCTGGTGTTTGAAGAGGTAAAGAAAGCTAAAGGGTGGAAGTATGTCTAACTTTTGCCTCTGGCAAACTATCTCTGGCAGATGAAATATTCTCTTTGGGGGACTTCTTTCCCCCCAAAAAAAGAGAGAGATTTCTTGCAAAGCTTGAAAGAATTTTGACAGAATTTCCTCAATCTGAGGATCCTACAGAACAGAAAATTTTCAAAAGAAAAATGAAGTCAGAAATTAAAGAAGTTTTCTTTTTCCAAATGAAAACTTCTATCATCATTCACTGATGCTTAACACAAATAGGAGGATGGTATTTTTATTGCAGGGTGCCCAGGGGGAGAGTGATTATAATGTTTAGTTGCTAAGGGAAGCATTGATAGTTCAAACTCACCAGCTGCTCTGTAGGAGAGATGCACAGTCAGAAAGGACAGCCCTGGAAACTATCTGGGGCAGGTCTACTCTGTCCTCTGGGGTGGGGATCAGATCTACAGCAATGAGTTATGTTTATTTCAGAAAGTTCACCTAAGATAACCAGTGCTGCTGAATCAACTATGACCCCTCATGACCTCCAAGTGATAAGAGGAGAGTATCCTTAAGTGGATTTTCAACAACTCATTTCTTGGAAGGTACACCACCTGATCTTTTCTCTGGGGAACCTCTAAGGGGATTCAGACATCCACTTTATCAGAAGGTAATCATAAGAATTGTCCATTTCTAATACTAGGTATTCCACCAAGCAACATAATTTCAGCTTGAGGACAGCCCATGAGCAGACAAGAATTGATTCCCTCCAATGGGCTTGAATCTCCTTTTTCTCATTCTTCCTCAGAACCAAAGCTTCACATAGACCACTATCAGGTCACAGATTAGCAATTCAAAATTAATCACCTAGATGAGACAATTACTATCAATCTCACAATGCCTCTACAGAGATAGCAGTTTCAGGCACCTTCCAGGAGAAAAAAAGTGAGATTAATATATTACACTTGAATAGAACTTCTCTTTCCTGAACAATAAAAAGCTTTGGGAGCTGCAGAGCTGTTTATTCATCTTTTTACCTCGCACACCCAACAAATTGTGCATCGCATGGGAGTTCAATAAATATTTGCTAATGAAAGGAGGAACCATATGAATAATTCCTGATATTATTAATCATTTCTTCCTTTATGAAATGATCCCCTGCCTTGGCATCCTTGGCATCAAACTATACAAGCTGTGTGTTTCCCTTCTAAATCCCTCTGTGGAATTTTTTCCCGTCTCTTTCTCCTGTTCATCAATGTATGAATCTATTTATTCCTGTGATATTGAGTTCTTATTATTTTCTAAGAATGAAAAAATCAAAGAGAGTAGAAGAAGGAGGGTGGTTAGGAAATGAATAATGACGAAAGGCTCAAAGATGGGATAGATCCCGAGATTCAGAATACAGCATGGCTCTCTAGCAGTCAGAATCAGTTTTCAGAAAATAACAAAAGTGATAGTATCAAGAAAAGCATACACCATTTTATGTAAAATATTTTATGAAGGGTAATTGTCATATTAGAAATCTCACAAGAAACAACCAGTCAATTGGAAAAACAGGATATTTATTCATTTGAACAGGTGGCTCCTTTTATGCACACGTTCGAAATTACAACCTTGAAAAACAAACTTGCATTCCAACTGTCCTACTATTCCATATAAATGAAATGAAAAGAAGGGTGCAGTAAGATCAGATCAAACTAATGTTGATGCTTACTGTACTGTGTGTGTACAACTGAGCCCTCCCTGCTTGAATTCCCTTTACTACCCACAGTCCTGAGGCATTGGCTATTTTACCACAGTGCATATTGCAAACTCTTGTTCCACCGCTTGCCAGCCTCAGCCCTTCCTCTGCAATGTTGATCTCACCTCCCCTCTAAAGTCATTTGGAGCAGCTCTTTCAATAGGTCCTCACCTCTGACCTTTCTTGCTCCTGACTGACCCTTTGATTTCTTCAGGACTATGTTTTTCTCCCCATTCACAGACCTTCAACTCCTGTTGTTCTTTTTGACTTATACTTGAAATAATACTCGGGTCTACTTTTGTTTTTCATAAACAAGCACCCATAGACCCTTTTTCTTCCCATTTTATCTGAATCTTCCTAAAAGAGGGCATATGTCTTTACCACCATTCACTCTAATCCCATATTCATTGGCACTTGAAAATATTCTAATCTGCTGTCATTTCCTCATTTTTATAGTTTCCGTGTGTATCACATAACAGGATCTGACACTGTTGACAATCTGTTTCTTCTTGATATGCTTTTCTACCATGTTACTGAGCACAGCACACCACCACACTCCATCTTTACTTATTTGTTTCTTAAGCCCTCTGACAAGGTGCTCTCTTTATCTCCCAACTAGTAATTTTGGCTATTACCTAAGATTTCTCAATGACTCATCATCTATGGCAATGAATTCACAGGGTTCCTTTGCTCAGTAGACTTCCAAATCTCCAATAAGTTTCAGACTGATGCTTCTAATTTTATTTTACTATGTCTATATATGTACTATGTATATTTTTAATTCATCTTTTCATTTCTCCACCAATTATACTTCTTTCTAGCCTTAATTTTATTCATTTTAACATGGCACAACTCTCTCCCAACACAGGTCCTGCCACTCAGACAAATGCTTATTCATCGTTGTCACCTTATATTTTTGTCTACTTTCAAATACTTGTCAAGCCTTGTAGTTTCTCTTTAATCCATTACCAACACTCTAACCCAGGCCTGCAGAGACATAATCAATTTGTTCCCCTGCTCACAAGATTTTTTTTTCTTAATAATTTGTGCTGATGGATTAACATGTGCTGATTGTTTAACACAACCAAGTGTCAATCAGTCAGTACACTGCAAACAAAAATACATAATTTTTCCTGTTGTTAAAAACCAACTTGAATGATCTCATTTTTAAAACCTAATTGATGCATCTGAGTCTTTCAGACAATTATAATATTATACAAAGATTGACACAGAAACATAAATGTTGCCTTAGAGTTATATGTCCTACCCTACACTAATATCAAGTTTTTCACTGTCAAGTTATGTTGGACCAGGCATGGGGGAGGAGGTATTTTGGATGATTTCTTCCTATTACTCATTTTCCCTTGGTCCAAAGGATCTAGAAAAATCCAGCTACTTTATTAAGACCTTGAATTACTTCACCTACTGCTTTTAAGAACCTTTGAAGAGAGATAATATCATTTTCCTTTCATCTGTGGAGACAATGAGTTTAAGCGAAGTGAAATGACTCACAGTCACCTAGCTGGACCATGGTAGAGGTGGTCATCAGTACACAGCCTGACTCCAGTGCACAGGGTACTGCCAAGGTAGCTCTGAAGATCTATCATTTTACACATGGGATTCTGCCAGCCATAGAGCTTGAGAAGAAGACTGGAATATGTTGACCTTAAAATTATACCTATACATATATAAATATATATAGATATTGTATATGACATATCTATGTCTCATATTACTTTTTGTCCCCTCTCCACAAATTTGCTAAAACTTCCACCTTGGACAACTTGGCACAGCTGACACCAAAGTGACATCGGCCTTGAGGAGAACAAGCTGGATAGAAGAAAATGAAGGAAATGTGAAGTCATTCCATTTCTCCTCTTTTGTTTTGCCTTTCTCTAGGGAGAACAATGTCAAATTATTTTCCTTAGAGAGACAGGCAGTGAGGTGGGGATCAATGTGATGAAAATAACACTCTAAAGACTTGATTGGCTTTTCTTATTGCTCCTTTGAACTCAGTGAGCCTTCACCATCAACTTGCAAAAGGAAGTTCCCATGGTGTGTGTGCATATGTCTTCGTGGATGTGTGTGGGAGTGAGTGTATCTGTATCGTGTGAGAAGAGGCCGACTGAGGTCAGGGCTGCAGTCCTCATTTTGTCATCGGCACACGTTTGGGGCTCTGTGTTGGGCTGCTCACTGGCAGTTTGAAACCACCAGCCCCTTCGGAGGAGGAGCAGGATGAAGCTTTGTGCTCTTATCAAGCGTTACAGCCTCAGAAAGTCACAGAGTCGAGTCTCCTCTGTCTACAGGATCACTGTGAATCGGAATCAGGAGAGTGAGCATTTAACACTAGCATCAATAGACATACTCTTTTAGCTTGTGTGCCTTAAAATTAATCCATCTGACAGTTTTCTTATTTGATTTCCAATTCAGTGATGAGGAATAAAGGGTTATGATTACCTAAGCTGTCCAAAGCTCAATATCGAAAGAAATTCCGCAAAGTCTGTATTATCTTCATTTACCAAGGAGACAACAGAGGCTTAGAGTATTTAAATAGCATTCACTTTCACCATGTTTTGTGAGTCACTAAACAATAGAACGGGAATGACACTCCCCCTGACTCCATTCAATCCTGTCCATTTCACCACCGAGTGAGACAACTGCAAAGGCCACTCAGGCAATGTCACATCACCAGGGTCTCCTCTTTCCGATGGAGCCACAGGGCGGCCAGACTTGGGAGGAAGGACTGAAGCCTGGGTTTCAGAGATTCCCAAACCGAGGCCTGCAGTCATTAGACAGTCGATAAATAAAAGGCACTCTCTCTCTAAATCCCTGCATAGAATTGGATGACATGCCACGAAATCTCCCCATCGCAAAAGTCATTATCATGTCATGACTATATAAGCTGCCAGTGCCTGACCCGAGCGTAGAGGTCACTTCCCCTTCAGGCTCACATTATGAGGAGGGAATGTGTGCCACTGTGTTCGGAGGGGTGGCCCGGCTTCCGAGACCAGGTGCTCTCCTGAGTGACCATGAGCCGCTTAGCACAAATGGACCCTCGGTCCAACATTAATTTCCTGTCTTCCCATCTGAAGGTGCCTGATAAGCAGCTGTCTGGCGCAGGAGCCGCAGGGAGAATCAGGCTCCGGGCTGAGTAAGCTCCAGACTTTGTTCTTGCCAGCCCGAGTTGCCTTCCGCTGCTGTGGCTCTGAGCTCAGAAGGACTCCGGAGCAAGCCCCCTCCTTCCCAACTCTCCACACCAGCTCATTCTTCTGCGGCCTCTACCAGGAAGGCAGTGCTCAGCTTCCGAAAAGCTCGTGCATAATCAAACAATGTCTTCCCGCACCAGGAAGAGACAATGGCTCCGGTGGCCCATTTTCAATTATCTCATCTTTGTAAACAAAGGGATTTAAAACAATTCCCCCATTATGAAGATTGAAAATGAAGGCCCATTGTTCCCAAAAGTTGATTTTCTCTCAAACTCAGCAGAGAGGTGGGGAGCTGTGTATGTAAGTGCTGGTGTATAAAGAGTTAATTGGGTATTTTGGAGGAACTAATCGTCTGAGCCTTATCAAAGCTCTCTTCCTGTCCTTCCCCCTCCATCTTCTATGAACATAAAAGAGCAGATCTACCAGAGCAAGACAAAAATAAGAAGGAGGTGTGAATGGGCATCAGCTTCAGGCCCGTAGGTTTGGTTTAGTTCCCAATCGTGTAAAACAATTGATTAAGCCTGGCCTGTTGAATTGTGTACAGATGGTGGAAGCACAGGGTAACTGAGGGTATGATCCTCCTCATGTTAGGTCGTCACATTCTCCTGAATCCAGGCTACAGGTGGCATTGCATCGTTCCAGTGACTTAATTAAGCTTTAGACATGAGTTCTATTTTGGCCAGCCTTCTCTTCTCCCAAGCTATTTCCTGGGAGCAAGCTAAGACTATGCATATAGCTGAGGCTGCCTGAGAGAGGACTGCTGAGTGATCTCGTCCACAGCGTGCCTCTCTCCCTGCAAGGCAAAGGAGACGCGAGATTCAAGTAAGCCCACATTGTCGGCCACATCAGCTACAACATGGACTGCCAGCAAGATGTGGAGCAGCATTCATTATGGAAATCTGCACGGCGCCACTCCTCCCCACTCCATTCAGGAGAAAATTAGAGCCCTGAGCATTTCTGTATATAACTATGCTGACAGTGGCATTGTTAGAGGTACCACGTTTGAATACAATTTGTATCCCCGCTACCTTGTACTTTGCAGAAGATTAGATCGAAGGGGAAGGGGTGCAATAAAATAATAGTGTTCATGTGAGACTGCTTTTAATATAAGCGGCTACTAGAGTTTCATCACACACACACACACACACACACACACACACACACACAGCTTCCTACATGTGTTGTGACTCAGGAAATGCCCAGCGGGATGGTCTTCTCAGGAGAGGTGGGTCTTCTTATGACTTGTGGTCAACTGGGAACCTGACAGAATTGGTGAGCTAGTCAGAGCTGTTACCCAGAGGAAGGAGGATGTAGTCATTAGGTGCTGTGTCCTACATATCATCAGGATTATCTGGCAGTATTTGGATCTATTTGGGAAGATCATCCTAGTCTGGCAGCTAAAGGTTTCCTACAGTCTTGCAGCAATTGTCTGAACATGAAAATGTCCCTCGGGGCTGAAGGACCTGCAGGCTCTGTCTCTTCGCACTGAGTTCCAGAGGCATCTCGGTGGAAAGCCTGGACCAGGAAGACCCAGGGATAAAGGAAGACTCCAGGGATGTCCTGTGTCACCCCCATCACAGCCAGTGTCCATGGCTCTCAGGACTCTAAGGCACTGTCCTTCTACACAGGTAAAAATAGGGTGAGGTTTGGGTCGCCGACCTTGAGGCAAGGACACCTGAGCAATTTATAGACAGCACTTTGGGAATTCATCGTACACTGCACCAGTCACCCCGGAATGAGGCCCTCAGTGTAGGGGGCTGTCTTTGGGAGGCAGGAGCTGTGACTGCTCATGTCGCATGAGCCTTTCTCTGATCTGGGCTCTTGTCCTTCCTCCAGCAGCATCTTAGAGCTTCTTCTACTCTTTTTACCCAAAATTAAGTATCGGGCAGGCACTCTCCTAGGCCTCTTTTCTTGCTACAACCCAAAGGGCCACCTTACTTGTGATGGGTAGGTTTGTTATGCCAACATGGCCACAGAAGATTGGTGGGTCTGTTGTGACGGCACAGCCAATGAACACACAGGATGAACTGAAGGACAGAGATAGGAAGGGCTTGGCAAGTCCCACCCTCTCTCTTGCTTCCGGATCTTCAGCCCAGAGAGCTGCCTTGTTCGTCCTGTGCCTTGACCTCCAAACAACACTACCCGTAGGACACCTAATCGTGGACTGTGGAGCTGTGAGTTGCGGTTCCTTCAAGCCTTACTTGGCCACGCTCCTGGGATATGCATCCCTTGAGCTGGGCACTTTTGGACTCTGTCATCTGGCTGACTGTCAGTGACCTGCTCTGCTGTTTGCTGCCTGTGACCAGATAGCCTGGATTGCTCTACAGAGGACTACTCAGCGGCCCTCAAGACTTGAAGGACTGCCAGTCTTCTAGCTGCCTCACGCAAGTGAGTTCCAGCAAGCAATTTATACTGCTTAATAGATAGTTAACTGTTTCTTTCTTATCTTATATACCCTTCTCTTTATATAAATATATAAAGAGAATTACTAGTGTCCTGGTTTTATTCTCTAAGAGAACCTTGGCCAACACATTACTCTTTACTCTCTCAACTCAGGGATAAGCAAAGCTCATTCACTGAAAGGGAACAGTCACAGGAAATATTAACAGCACAAGTCAATATACTGAATGGTGTGGCCATTTCCATGTCTGAACATATTTCATATCTTTATGTACTTACACTGAGAAATACCTGGTCTGTGCTGATCGACATCAAGTGGCAGGGGGAGGCTAGGAAGAGGGGAGAACCTGAATGAGAACTGTGAACTAGGTCTTTCAAATGGCAAGCTCATTATGACCCCACGCCTGACAGGTTTCATGGCAGGAGGTCTTGTCAGAGCTCCCAGGCCGTTGCAAGCTCTCACACAGCTGTGTGTCACCAGCATCACAGGAGGGCATGGAAATGTCAAGATGCAAAAGTTTGGTGTGTGGGAGATGTCCTTGAGCAAAGAGGGAATGGCTGTGAGGCTTGCAGTACAAAAAAGAACAGCAAACAACTGGAACAATGACCTGCATCAGTAGCAAAGGTCTAACTTGAAAACACAAGAAAGGGAACAGAGAACCACAGAGAGGAGCAGGTGGATTTTCTCCATGGAAGAGAAGCTGGAAATCTGGCATCATCACTTTATCAACTATCCTCTCATGTACTCTTTACTCTAGGCCAAGGATGTGTCAAATCCAGAAGATAGGTACAGGAATTCAGGAAGTATTAAAGACCGTGGCTTTAGAATAGAAAAGACAGAGTGGCCCTCTCTGTGTGCAAACCTAGACTTTGGCACTTACCACTTAAAAGGGTGCCAATGACAAAAATCTCAGAACACCATGCATGTGAAATAGAGATAATGGAATGGTCTCTGGAAATAGTTTCAAGAGTTAAACAAGGAAACTGTCTTCCACACAGTGCTTACTCACCAGTGGAATTGTCCCACTCTAGGAGATTTTCAACAGTATCAGGCATGAGGCATCTGGGGTGGAAGTGTCCGGTAATGGTTATGAATCAATATAATATTATATATGTGCTTGAATATATTGACTTCTGCTGTTAATACTTCCAGTGATTGTTGTCTTTGGGTGAATGAGCTTTGCTGATTCCTGTGATCAGGAAGTAAAGAGTAAGGTGATCCTTTTGGGTGTAGCAAGAGCCCCTCGGAGGGTGTCAGTATACACTTAATGTTTATATACATATCAGTGAGTTAGAATACAAAGAATGAGGTGATTGATTCTCCACAGAGTCATCCGATACTTTGTATGCAACTGAAATCTGGTAAAGTTGGTTAGTTTCTTAACAAAGATGCAGAAAATGGAAGAGTCTATTTGAAAGCAGAAGGCAAAGTCAAGGCAAATGCAATTGTCCAAGGGAGTGACTATTTACTGCTGAATACAGGGTATGTGTGGAAAGTGCAAACCAGTAAAAGAGGAAGGATAAGCATGGCCGGTTTCAGTTGCGATAAGCAATCACTGAAGTCATGAAACGCCCCCGCCCGCATCTACTTCTGAAAGATCAGCCATTGAACACTCCATGAAGCACAGTTCCCTTGGAACACACATGGGGCTGCCATAAGTTGAGTTTATACAACAATAGCAGGGAATAGAAACACACATGAGAAAACTATATCTGGAATGGAGACAAAATTGATTGGCAACAACAGTGAGAGAATAGAGGAAGGAATGCATCCAAGAAATTGAGTTCGGCTGCTACGGGAGGTGGGCTAAAGGATGGAGTGTTGTTTTCCTTTAAATATGATCCATTTATAAGCTCCAATTTTATTAACAAAGTTCCATTTAGCTAATTATATTAAAACAATAAACACTTGCAAACTATTCTCTAGTTGGCTCATAAATTAAACCCTACAAAGAGAAGGTATTTTTGGATTTTGTCATTTTCTAAAAGCTATTTTTTATGAAATTTTATAAAACCATTTCTCTGAACATCACCATGTGTTATATGTCAGATTCTGGATATTATTTAATCCATAGGCCAAAGAAATGTATCATGCACTAAGTGTACATAATCTCTTCTTTGCAGAATTTTACTGACTCCTCGGAGAAATATACACACATTGAGTGAGTGTATGGGAGGATGATAATTGAAAAAATATTAGATAATCAAAAACACCAATTATAGTATTTTGGTAATAAAAATTCAAGAATAAATTATAAAAGATAATTGACAATTCCAAATCATATTTCAAAAAGGAGTAGGCCATTGTCAAATAACTATGCTATAAAAATCTACAGGCAGTGAATGCAGGTTATTGGAAATCTGCCTTATCACCAACCCCCATTGCTGATGTAAATAACTCAATCATTTAAGAGCTTAATTATAATAATCACAGAATGCAGTTCAAATCAATAATTCAAAGAATGCAGTTCATAACTGCATAACAACTCCATTTAGCAATGGAGATTTAAATTCTATACTACTGGATAAATTTATGACACTACAATTGAGTCACTTTAAACCCTGGGGTAGAGTGGATGATTGATAATATTTCCTATGATCAGAAAATAGTGAGGAGTCTAAGGTGAACAAAAGACAGATATAAACCATAGATGTGTGAATGAATTTGGAGTTTGCACTTAATTCTAACCCCAAACTCGGAACGGTCAGCTCTTATGACATGGTTCTGCTTGGTGTTCACCCTCACAAAGAGAGCACCAGAGATATGGGTGCTGCAGAGAAGTGGGGTGAAGAAAATAGATGGTGCCTGACTTTCAAAAAGAATAGTATCTGGCATATTAAAAGCTTGTCATCAAGCAAGCAGCCATCTACATATTGTATCAATTAATTCCACATAGAAAAAGCATACTCGCCTAGGTGATCCAAGGGTCATAAATAATAACATCCAAAATGGAAGGTGAGAATTATATCAGAGCAAATAGTGAACATCCAGTTTGCAAATGGGAACTCCAATCACCTGCAGCATCAGACATAAAGTAACCCCCTGATGAATCCCTCTGGCCAAAGTTGAAGGATGTGACTAGCCTTTTCATTCAATATTCTATTACAAAGAATATTGTAAACTTGATCATGGCAGATGCTATTAGGTTAAAATGTGACAACTGATCATTTGGCCTTTCTTTTTACTCATTTTAATTTTTTCTAGTTTATTTTGTTATTATAACTATTTGGTATGCTTTCTATTATATGAAGTTTGTGATGAATGAAGCATTAGAGACACTAACTGGATGAGGTGCTTCATGGAGGCAGAGGTGGGGTAAGGTTGGAGGGAAATGGGAGACCTAATAATGAACACAAGAGGAAAGAAAATGTTCTGGAATTGATGTAGTTATAAGTGTCTCTTTTTAATAACACTGAACTATGGAAGTGTATCCTATATGAACCATATGTCAATAAGACTATATAAAAAATTGCACAGGAACTCCGACTTAAGGAAAGGTGAACTATTGAGAGATGGGTTGCAAAGGAGTTTTCACTGACTGCAGGATGTAATAGAGCTAGACAGAGAAAAGGAGTCGCCTTCAGCCCCCCTCACACCTGCTTTTAAAACCCATTTCTCCAGATATACTTGAAAAATCATCACAATTAAAACTCACAATCCCAGGTATCAAAATCAAGCCGATCTCAGTTTTTGTTTGATTTCTTACAGAAATTACTGACTGATTTCCGAAGAGAACATATTCTGCCCATCAACTGAGAAGGCAATGTGTTTTAATGGGAGGATCTGAGGTTGGTGCTGTTCTCATTGCTAATTCATCTTTGATGTGATTCATTTTCTAGTGAATAAAATCAGAGTTTGGCCATCTACCCTTTCTTTAACCTCGAGGGTATTGAAAAGATAAATGTATTTATTTCTAAAATGAACCTGAGGCAGTCTAAGCTCCAGGGGAGAGAGGGACAAGTTTAATTCTAAAAGCACTAAATAAAGTCATGTTGGATAACTCTGGATAAATGATATTCTCATGAGTGAACTAACTAATAATTATTTGGTGAAAATCTGTTCAAAGAAAATTTGGAGGGTGAATAACATCTCCCTTCAAACATGAAGGGTAAAGGCAGATTTCACATTTGTCTTTGTGCTTTTCTAAGCTGGTACCAGGAGGAGGCTGAGGTGAGGAGCTAGGGCAAGCGATGAAAAGAAATGGTGTACAAATAGAAATACTCAATCCTTTGCATTCGTACTGCAGACTGCAGCTGTCCACAAGCAAGATGCAAGTCAAATATATAAAATGCTGCTCTCGACAGAATTCAGTCACATTGAAAAAAATACATGATTTTAACAGAATGATTATTACATGAAGTTTAATTATACATAATAAAATATATCAACTTATTTTATTTAATCCAATATATTAAAAACCATATGGTTTCCATGCTGCCAGGTGGCACATTCTGCATTACACATGGTCCGTGCCCACGGGTAGCTGTGGCAGAGCAACAAGACAAAGCGATGGTAAGTGCTGATGGCTTAATGCTGTCTCCAATGCTCAGTAGAAAAGACCCTGAAAGCAAATGACAAAATTTCGAGTGATATTTCCTGTGAACAAAGTGTGTAGATAGTAGGGACTTTTGAGCAGTGGGGCAGGGTTAGCGTGGAGATAAGAAGTCTAAATGGGACTTGATGAGCCACATGGAAAAGAAGGGAAGGGCAGAGGGATCACTATGTGTAAAAAGGAAGAGACCTGGGGAGGAACCAACTATATTAGGTGTGTGTGTGTGTGTGTGTGTGTGTGTCTGTCTCCAGCAAAAGAAGCCTTCAGAATCAGAATCAGGAAGGATCTCTTATGAAGAGACTCCACAACCAGGCTATGAGCTGAGGACTGCCTTTGCTGGCAGGGCAGGGGACACCCTACAGAGCCCCCTGGCCTTAGCATTCCCTCGATGCATTACAGGCTCCAGGATGACAGATTTGCGTCATATTTCTCTGTCCTGTGTGACTGAGTACCCAGAATCTGGTGAGGATGATAAAACAGAATTGCTCTTTCCCACTTTCTGGGTCCTTCTCTAACTTCACACCTAAGAGCATTGCCCGAGGCAGTGGGCAGATTCCAGGAATTTGACCCAACCTCCTTTAGAGGAGTGCAGCTTTCTGTAGCAAACAAAGGAGTCACACACTTCACAGGGAAGCTTCTTGCTCTCAACTGTCACTGTCCACGGACTTAAGTCACTTTGAAAATCAAGTCCTGAAAAGGCATCACATGCAGTACTCCTTATTCTTTGCCTTTTTTAGGCTTCTGGAGAATGGACAGATAGTCGCCTAAAAATACTCTTTCTGGAGAATGGAGAGGTTTTCCTGGCCTAAAAATACCCCTGCCTTCAATCGCCCACCATGGGACATGCTGAGTCCCTGCATCAGCACCTTAGTCTTTGACAAAGCACATAATGCCTCAACATTCATTCTACACAAGTGGCATTTGTTCCGTCAGTCATATGATTTGATGACCAAGGGTGGCCTTGTTTTGTCAGGATGCTAAGAAAGGGAAAAGCCAACATTGGATATGGGCCCAAGAGAGCTAGGAAACAAAGACTGTTTGGGGTTCTAAGGCATGTGAAAGCAAAAGAATTGCCCCAGAGTCACAAATCTCAATTCTGGTTGCACATTAAAATAACCTTGAACCTTGAAAACATACTGATACCTAGCTCCACCCCAGACCACACAAATAACCCCTGAGGGAAAAGCCCTGTGTAACTAGTGATTTTTGTCTGTTTATTTCATTTTGTTTTTCAAATACCCCAGGTGATTCTAAAGAAGAGTTGAAGCGGCAGTTTTCTGCCACCTGTCAACAAGCTAGGTACTGAGTGCACTGGTACCAGAGGCACATGGTAATTCAGAGCCTACATTATTTGGCCTTGGCCTCTAGGTTCTTTATTTTTAGAATCTGGAGAGGGTGATAAAATGCTACACAAGAGTGGGCTTCTAAGCAGCCTTCTGCTCCACAGTTGTGAAATTTAATCTAGTCTCCCAATCAACAAGACAGAGAGTCTGCCAGGTACCCATCAACCCTGTATCACCATATATATATATATATATATATATATATATATATACACACACACACATATCTTTCTGAAATAGGTCTTCCCTCAATTGGGGTCAGTTTTTCAAGATGTGGGAGAGAAAGAAGACCATTTCAGGCACTATTAAACAAAATGTGCTAAGGTCACCCCAAATTAACAGCCACCCCACCAGAATGATAAGCAGAGCTTGCTGGTAATTCAAGTCAAGATGGGGGATGGGAGTCAGGGTGGAGCTGGACAGAGCTGGTGAGGTATGTATATCTCAAAGAAGGTGGCTACACTTCTTATTTTTTTTAAAGGGGAGAGCACGAACACAGTCCCCTACTACCACAAATTATGCAGTCGAGTTTCCCACATTTTGGAAATCGTAGGGGTCAGCATATCTGGAGTGCAATGGATAAACCTAGCCCTGGGAAAACCACCTTCATGATCATGGTATCTGCTCTGCCAGGTAGGTATGGTGGTACATTTCTGTTGGTGTGAAAACAGGGAGAAGCAACCTCCTATCAGGAAAAAAGGTGCTTATCAATGTTTATCCATTCTCCCAAGGATAGAATGTGCCTCATACTGTGTTCTGAAATGAGCATCTTTGACCTAATTTCTATCCAGCATTTAGTGACCCAGGCCATGTGCAATAGACTACTGGGAGGTTATTCTTATTTCAGGGAACACAGTATCATTCATAGTCCACCAAGATGGACTCAATGTGGAAACTTCAATAAGCGATCAGGCACTGACCTCAAACTCACCTGGAGCCTTGGACTTAGCCTGAGTCTTCTGAGTGTGAGAAACAGCAGGGAACTCTTTCTCGTAGAACTGGTGATCAGTGGACTTTGGTTTGCATCTCTTGCGTTCAGGGAGCCCAATGAATTGTGGGCCAGTCCTACCATCTGTTTACTATTTTAATGCCTTCATTGCTTTTTATGGCAAGTATTAATCTGATAGACACATTTCTCCCTGTATGAATAATTGTTATTGGATGGTTTGCCCTATCACCAAGCCCTGCTGTTTGTGTAAATAGTGTTTCAGCACAAAACTGGCCTATACTTGTGTAATTTCCTTTTCTCAGCCATGATTTAAATGCTATACCATTGGATAAATTAATGACACTGTTAATATAATTACCTTATGCTACAGTGGGGCATAATTTATAATGTTTTCTAACCAAAAAATGAGAATGATGTCTCTAAAATGAACCAGAGACACATATAAGCCATAGATACATGACTAGATTTTAAACTCACATATAATAGTAGCCCCAATCTAAGAACAATTAGTTTTTATGACATGGTTGTGCTTGATGATCGCCCTCATGAAGAGATCACTGAAGACACAGGAGCTATAGCAAACATGGCTAAGAAACCAGGTGGTGCATGACTGTCAGATAGAATAGAGTCCAGGGTTTTAAAAGCTTGTCTTCAAGCAAGTAGCCATCTTACTGAGGCATCAATTGTGTTCACATGGAAGTAGCACACCAGCTTGTATAATGCAAAGATTGCAAATACTAAAATCTAAATCTGAAGGAGGGAATGGCATTAGAGCTTAAATTGTGAACAGCTTGTTTGCAGAAAACTATGAATGACAGTGAAAGGCTAAAATCTATTTGTAGGATTAAATTTCAGGTGAACACCCTCTGACCATAGTCAAGGGAAGTGAATAGCGAGAGAGAGAGTTATCAGAGAGAGAGAGAAAGCAAGAGAGAGAGAGAGAGAATAGTGAAGTTTATTATGGCAGAAGTAGTTAGGTTAAAATATAATATCTTATCATTTGATCAACCTTTTCAATCATTTAAAAGTTGTTTCAATTAAGAAAAGATGAAGGGAAATGTACTTGGATTAAGCTTCTGGTGAATTCTCTGTGATCATAGACCAGGGATGAGTGGTTTTACCGTCATGCAGAATGCATGGAAAGTAGATTATTGAAGATGCAATTAGGTTTAAAATTTAACACTTTATCATTTGATCTCTTTATTGATATTTAAATTGTGTTGTTCTACAAGGAATAGGAGTGGGACTAGTGATACCAGAAGGGTAAAGGGAAGAGGGAGAGAGGAAGGAGAAATGGGGAATCTTTCACAATGATCGATGCATAACCATACACCCCTCTACAGGGGGAAGAACAACAGAAAACATGGGGGGAGGGAGATAGTGGTGGGTGTGAGAGATGACAGTAACGACAATATACAATCTATCAAGGGTTTATGAAGATATGGGGGGGGGGAGGGAAAGGCTGATACAAAGGACTCAATAGAAAGTAAATGTCTAGAAAAGAATGAGGACAACATATGTACAAACATGCCTGAGTCAATTGAAGTATGGATTGTGATGAAAGTTGTAGGAACTCCCAATAAATTTATTATTATTAAATTTTTTGTTCTAGTTTTTAATCATTTATATTTTCTTTTCAATAGAGGTTTTTCTGTTTTATTTTGTTATATTATTATAGATTCTTGGTGGGGGCTAATACTTTTACTATTATGTGGGGGGTATGTTTTTCTTTATTTGAAACTCAGCATAGTAAATCTATAGAAAGAGGAAGTGGGTTGATGGTTTACTAGGGGTATATCAGGGAAAATGGGGAGTTAATAACAAGAAAGAAAAAGTTCTAAAATTGATTTTGGTGATGATTGTACAATTGTTTTAAATATGATTAAACTACTGAGATGGATGATATGTGAATTGTATGCTAAATAAAATTTAAATGTATGATAAGTGCCAAAAATAAAAAGACAAGACTTCTGATGTCTATAGCTTTATAACGCAGATAACCATCTCCACCCACCTAGAGTAGGTGTGCAGAGTAGGTGTGCACTCTGCATTGGTGGCTTCGCAGGAATGCTGAGGATGAGTAAGAGGTATGAGCTCAGAAGCAAAGGCCTCAGACTGTAATTTGAATAAAAAATGACAAGCACGGATTTTTCCTAAGATTAGAATTCTCATTCAAATGAAAGAAGAGTAAATAACAATTTAACTTGGCACTATTTGTCCATTTATTTGTTCGGAATGACCAACACTGACAGAAGAAAATTTTGCTATGAGACGAGGTAAACACTTTTCATTCCGACTTTCTATTCTGTTTTATAGCAATTTAATTTGATTTAGAAATAATCGCATTTATTTACACACTTTCATTATCAGTTTGATCTTGTAAAGTAAGGCTGATATTGCTATTTTCTACCTACAATGATAGAATGTGAACTTGAGAGAGGTATACTGAACTGAGTTAACTGAAGTTGCATAGTTAATTAATGCATAGTTAATTAAGCCTGAAAAGGATTTATATTCTTGTTTCTTTTTCCTTGCATCTTTCACAATTTTGAGGGGCCTCAAATCCTGCTATGAACTCCCTCCATCACCTACCTGTGAAGAATCCTGGGTCTTAGCAGGCTGTGGGGGCAGCGGGGTAGACAGTAGACATCTAGTCTCTGGGGCGTAGGCACTGTGGAGATTTGGGTGGGGTCTTTGAAGCAGGTAGGGCAGGCAAACCATGGACAACCTCTGGAATCTCTTCATAGTCCCTCATCTCCCAGATTCCTCTCTCCTTTCCCCCTGGGAAGAATCTGCTCTCAGTATCATCACCTGTTTCAAGTGGACACAAGCTGCACCTAGAAATAAGGAGAGCTTGGAAACGCTGGGTGAATGCGGCATCTCAGAATTCCTTCATGTGAAACTTGACTGCTTCACCCTGGCATTTAGGCACATTCAGCATCTCTGGAGAACTGGAGGGCCAAACGCCGAGTGCGAAAGCAGAGCTTGAAGCTAAAGAGAGTTCTATGCTAGCCTTGAGTTCACTAGTGTGGGTCTAGGGAGCTGACAAGGACTCCTGATGATGAACATGGGTAAGTGCTGGCTCGCTAGCCAAAATGTTGGCCGCCAGTGCCTCCATGGGAGAAAGACTAGGCAAACTATTTCCACAGAGATTACACTAAGACAAAGCTGGATGGGGGTCATTCTACTGTGTCACATGAGGATGCTATGCGTTGAAAACAACTTGACAGCCGCTAACAACAGCGAGCTGATGATGAGCATGGAATGGTCCCTCTTTTCCCAGCTGCCAGCTCATTTGCACCTGAGCCCCAGGGCGACAGAGACTGCAATAAATGAGCAGGAAAGCAGCAAAAATCTAGTTCTCTTCACCCAATTGGACCATTGGAAGGAGAGAGGTCAACAGCAGTGCTATCAGAGGACGCTGCATAGGGAGATTATTGTACATAGGAGGAGTAAGTGACAGGGGTCCCTGGGTGCAGATCCGCCTCCTTCACATTACCTTCAGGAGCTTTCTCCATAGGAATTGTAGACAGACCAGATGCCTTGGGCAGATAAAAGCAACAGTGGGAATGAGTTATGCCAGGAGATATCCCCAAAACAAAGGCAGAAGGAGAGGAAGCTAGCAACAACTCCCAGAAACCAATTCTCTGAAAGACACGTGTAACTTATCTTAGGGTTCATGGAATTCTCTATAAGACATTGAAGAAGAGCTTTCATCCCACTGGGCTGGTGGAGGCAGAGCTCAGGAAATACTTGTTTGGATGATTATTGTGACTCTATTTTAAGCCCTGTGCAGGGACCAGAGAAATTAAGTTTTCACAGTGAATAATAACTTAAGTTGTAATCTCTCGCAGGGACACTTGAATCTTAATAAATCTCAAAATCCTCAAACTCAGGGAATGTTTCCAGATACCAGCCGAAATGTTTCGAGCAGTGGGGATTTCTTTACAAGGACATTTCCCAAGTTTTCAAAATTGCATCTCATGAATAGTAGTTGCTGACTTTCTATGCAGATATAATATATCATAATTTAACATATAACATAAATATAACATTATTTATGACACAATATGCAAGACCACAAAATCAAATAAAAACAGGATTCAACCTCTCTCACTTATTAGCTGAGCTCTTGAGAGGGGAGTTTTAAGGTTGTAGTCTTATGTTCTTGATAATCCGTGTGATACTACTACATGCTCTATAAGACCACTATGTGTACGTGATGATGTTATTTTACCCAGGAGATGAGATGATGTATGTCAAATTCTTAGCATAGTGACTAGAAGAGATGATATATGTAAAATTCTTAGCATAGTTGCTAAAATGGTATCCTGGACCATTGCTTAATAAATGACAGAGCTCAGCATTGTTCAGCTCAGCTCTTGGCTATTTCCCTTGCCAACCACCCTAGAAGATGTAGGTGACCCTTCTCAGTGAACTCCACCCCCCCCCGGGGGTTCCAGTTACAAGGAGGATGGGTGAGTCACTAAGCATCAAAAACCCCTGAGCCTGGGTCCTCCACCTGGGAAAACTTTCTGGAGCTCTGGAAACACTGGGTGTGTAGGACAGGCTGGTACCGGTCTGCCCTGTGAGCAGATTGTGCTGCCTTCCTGCCTCTGCCCTGAGGTGCCGGCCTTTCTGCTTCACTATCGCTCCACCTCCTTGTAACTTCCTCCAGATTTTCTGGCAATATTTGAGATCACAGAAGCTTAAACCACTTCAGGGACGGTTTTCCACAGCTGTGCCTAAGCCCAATCTTCCCTGCAGCCACAACATCTGAACACAAATTGAGCGAGATTAATGAAACACCAAATCTCTACCCTTCACTCTTCACTGCTCCTCTGACATGTTCGCAGGAAATTTCAGGGGTGTCCTTTGAAGGGGCATACATCCACACACAGAACCTTCTGCTTCGGGCCTGCGGCCAGCTGTGCATGAGAGCCTAGCTCCCTGCAGACGGGGAATCTGCAGTCTGTGAATGCACAGTGGTAGATTGCACAGGAGAACAGCCTATAAACTATTTATTAGGCTTGCTCTGGAAAACTGCATCTGTATGGCTATTGGTGAAGCAAAGCATAAGCTATAAAAACATCATCTATCCAAAACAAGCTTTATAATCAAACGAAGCCTGATGTTTCCTGGGACAAGCTCGTGTTCTGAAACATAAGGACCTCTTTTTATCTTAAAATAGACCATTAAAACACTAGAACACTTTTGGCCCACAGAAATTCAAATCAAAGGTTAGGAAGCTCTTTCATTTAAGAGTAATAATGTCTCTTCCAGTGCCTGAAAAAGCTCATTGTGGTATAGATGCAATACCCCTTCTTTTATTGTGGCCATTCTAACACTCAGAAAATCTCCCAGTTCCTCCATTCTAACACTCAGAAAATCACCCAGTTCCTCCCCATAAGCATCTCTTTCTTTGCGTTCTGCATGTCACACAACACCTGTGCAGTAATCCTTCAATGTAAATCTGGTGTTTCCCTTTAAATTAAAAAAAGAGCTATATGATACCAGCAGAGACAAATTGTAATAATAAAAGCATTATTCTGCAGGAGATTGCTTGTAGTCTGGTACTGTTCCTTCCCGACCCAGGATAGGGGTGAACTGAAATTTGCTCAATTACATTGGCAGCAATGATGTATAACATTTCCAGCCAATATCCCTTCCTCTGCTAAATGAGGAGTTTTCAAAAAAGTCATGAAGAGAAAAAAAAAACTAACTTTTCATTCCATTTTCCATGGACTTTTGGAGGCCCCAGGTCAGTGATATTGGACTCTGCATAAGAAACATACATTAGGATTTGATCAAATCCAAATCTCATCTGAAGAGTTGGTTCAAATTAAAAAAAATCCAGATGGTTTGTAATAAAGAGTAAATATTATTGGAAATTTTTTTCTGTTTCAAACTTCTTTCAGAAGCACAGTTGGATGTATTGTGTGATGGGTGTTACGAACATCTCGTAAGAGAGGCTAACAGTGCAAATAAGATGATTTTCTGGGACAAGTGATGGGAAGAAGTAGCACTCCCCTGGAAAAGTCATCAGTCTGGGTCTGTGTGATAACTCTAGACCACTGAGTGGGCTTTTCCTCAGAGGCACCTGGCCTGGAGCAGAGTTCTGTGGAGGCCAATGGCACATACAGAACCAACTCTCCCCCTTCGGCTAAGAGGCAATCACAGTCACAAGTTGAAAGCACACCTGGGGGCTTCTCAGATGCTGAACATCAGGACAGAAATGAAAATGCCACCTCGGGGAGCAGCTGGCCAAGTCTGTGCAGGGAACCACACCTGCAGCCCCAGCCAGCTCTTTTCTAAAACCTCCAGGGTCTAGTTGATTTGGGGTCAGCCCCAGGTTGGTGAACACGATATCCTGAAATGCACTTGCATTTAGAAAAAATGCATCAAAGAGTTCCTAAAGTGTACCACACACTCTGTGTGTGTGTGTGTGCACTAGCACAGCATAGAGATCGGCAACTTTTCTCTTATAGCAGGACCCTGAGTCCCTAGGCACACTACTTGTCAGAGGACAAGCAGATTTTGATGAACAGAAGGCTTCAAATTTGACCCTTTCCACTCACTAGATTAAATAATTCAATATATTAAATATATCTCTATATGTAATTCTTAATTTTATTGATGAAGAAACTATCGTTTCAGGGAAATACTAAAAATCTCTTGCATGTTCTTCTTCTTAAGAAGTTGAAAACCAAGTTGCAAAACCACTGAAAGACTGTCCCATATGAAGGTCCAGGCCTTGCACAGATAACAAACTTTAGATATAAAATTCCAGAGGATGATAAATGCCTTTTCACACCTTCAGTATGTAACAAAATTTAAAATAAGCAGAGGAAAAAATAAATGTCTCTAATGGAAAATAAAATAGTTTATTAGTGCACACTCCCATTCAAATGACTCTTTCTAGCCTTTCATTGCCTTTAAGCTATTATGTAACTCTGTATATTATAGACAATTGACAGCAATGTAAAATAATTCTTGTCACATTCATAATATGAAAATAAATTGTACTTGGTGTACTCGGTCAACCAACATCCCTCTTTCCCATGGGAATTGGTCAGTTTCATGTGAGAATCACTGGTAAGTTGATTTTAATATATTTTAATATATAAATTTATACTTTAAGAAATTCTCCTTTGAAATATACATGTTATCATTCTAGTTCCTTCATTAATAATGAATTTGATAAAATATTTAACTCATGTTCATTTTATTCCTAAGTGAGAATTATGATTTTACATTTTCTGAAAATGTTCCTTTAACAAATAGTTCATATACACGCAGATGCCATATGTACTCGGCCTAAAAAGGAAACAGCTAAACTGACATAGCTCATCATGATGTTTTGTTGTTGTTGTTTTTTCATGTCACTGAATATAGAACTAGGATGATAACAGAAAAACACATCCTTTGCCTAAATAAAGTGAGGCATTTTCTTGAATCCCCCTGGCCAATTTCTCCACCAGTCCAAAAGGACAGAGCTTTGAAGTAGAAATGACAAAAATTCTTTATAGTTATACCTGTGGTACATACGGGTTGAAACATGTGTAACTATTTATAATATCACCACTGTTCACTCTGGTACACTTTCAATCATTCTCAACTACACCACTTTTGACTATGACCACCTCTAACTGAAAAGACTCCATTGGGAATTGTAGAGCAAAGCTCATGAACCCAAAGTCTCTCTTGACCTAGAACAATTTCACAGTAATGTTCACAGTCTCAGTAGCCCAAAGTAATAGACACAACAACGTGCACAATGTCAGCCGTCAGAATTTCATTGGTCCTTTGAAATTTTCCTGATGTTTTGTACAAGGATGTTGAGTGTAAGTATGCTGAAATTTTCAATTCATGATGCCATTGCAGAAATTAAATAATTATAGTTAATTTCATCTTTTTAGGAAATTCACTTTTAACATGGAGATTGACTGACAGACTTATGAGAACCTATAAAATGTGTTGACATTCAGAGTTAACATGATTGTCTTTTGGCATTCACTTCCCAGTAATTTCTCTTAATTGCATCATTGCCAGTGATCCAACATTCCCTTCTCCTGTATAAGGAACAGATGAAGCCCATTAACAGTGGGCAGCCATACCTCCGTGCACCCCAACATGATCAGTAGGCAAAAGATGATGGAGCTGCTAGGTAGGATGACTAATAATTGGCCAATGGCTTCCTTCTCAAGGGGCTGTGCGTGGAAGAGATCTCTGAGCTCTCTTGAAGAAGAAGCTCAAAGTAAATCAAACATCACTTACCTAGGAAAAGGGAAAAGGAATGGAGAAAAAAAAGAGTTAGAATGTAGCACACACATTAATGTCCACTGAGAGGATCTATTTTAAGAAGAGTTGTTTAATGCATTTCATGTTCTCCACAAGTTTCAAGTCAAGCCAGGGTTATAAATACATCCTGGTAAAGGTCAGTAGTGAAAATGGCATTGATGCAGAGGTCACCCAGCCTGCTGGTTTATTGTAGTTTCCCTTCTTTCTGGTGTTCTCACAAAGTGCCCCTAGTGACTGAAACATGGGCCTTGTAATGAGAGATTGGCTGGGGGCTCTGGAATGTGCCAGGGAAAGGGAAAACTAGCATATAACCCAGCTGCCTTAATGAGTACGGAAGCTCTGCAGATATGTGGTTCAGATGCTGAGAAGATTGAACTAATAAAAAAGAAATGAGAGAACTGTCACCACAGATTACATGGTATTTATTCCAAAATCTGTTCATTATAGAAATTTGCAAGACAAATGGGTTTTTAGCCAGGAATGGCAGCATTTTCCTCCTGGTAAGTGTATAACAAGGCACCCAATTTGTCTAGACTACAGTCTGTCTTTTTTTCTTTTCTTCTTCTTTTTTTTAATGCAAATACCTTTGACTCTAAATCTTAGAAAAATTCCTGAAAATGATAATTAGGAGGTCAATAAAAACAAGTGCTATTTGTATAGTTCTATGCGAATTATAGAGGACTCTCAGATGCTGTTTCCTTTCATTTTACCCAGAGTAGAACAGGTATTATTATCCTGTTTTTTGTTTTTTTACTAAAAATGGAAACTTGGACTCAATTTGATTACTCAGCTTGTCCAAGATCATAATTTTGGAAAATGACAGTTTCTCGACTTAAATGCAGTTATCCCAATTTCTCATTACCCTCTTGTTCAAATTCCAGGTGTGATATCAAGGTAATGTAAGAGAGAGAAAGAGAGAGAGAGAGAATCAAAGGGAAAAGGAGGAAATAAGTACAAGGGCAGGAAAATAGTTCAAATAATGATGACACTAGAAAGGCAGAAAAAGATGGATATGATCAAATATTCTATGGGAAATCCTTCATTCACTACATTTTTATAGATGCAGAGAATTAGTTGACACAGAAAATCTGTTATCATCAAGTCAATGCTGATTCTTGGTGCCCTTATGTATATCAGAGAAGAATCGTGCTCCATATGCATTTCAGTGGTTGATGCTTCTGAAAGAGATCACCCTTTCTTCTGAGGTATGACTGGATATGCTATGCACACCAACCTGTGTGCATATCAGATCTGTGTGATCTGGGGCAACATCCAGAGACTTTACCTGGCATAAAGGTAGTTTCAGGGAATAGGTTGTAGCTCTCCTCTATTTTTTTTTTTAAAAAATCAATTACTATGCTGTTTTTCAAATATCCACAGCAATACACAAACAGAAACAACAGTTTCTACATCTATATTCGGTGACAGTGACCTCAGCTTCAAGTGGTACAATTCATCAGAATTGGCTTGATGGCAGTGAGTTTGGGTTTCAGAATTGTTCCTACCCAATTCATGTTAACTCACTGTCCCTTAAGTATCCTATAGTGGCTATTGTCAATTTTATCCCTCAGAGGTAAATCTGGAAAAAGCAAAACACTTATAGCATAGCTTCTTTATTATTTAAGGTAAACTATTGCTTGGCTTCAAGAAGAGTTCAGGAAATTATATATATATATTCAAAGATTATACATAATTACATTATTATGTGTGTATATAATCATATATATATTCAAAGATTATCTCAAGGCAGTAATTTTTGTTCACATAGTCCCCATGGATCTAGAAAATCCAGAGCCTGTAAAGATTAAGGAAAACTGGGCTGGAACAGAGGATCCTATATTTACAATGGCTAATTTTGGCCCTTCAGCTTTAATGCCCAAATGGCATTGGTCACAAGAGTAATAGTGTCAGAAAAATGCCAATCTACAGGAAAAGCCCTCTAAAACCTCACTGATCATGGTTTTAATCCCTTGGCATCAATGAATGGTTATTTCCTGGCATGCTCACTATCAACTAAGTGCCCAACATTTGTTGTGTCCAAGGCCTCCTAATGTCATATTGGCGTTCATTCTAGGTAATTCTAAGACATCTGCATTGCATGTGTGACTACTGGCATGATAATAAATAGTATAAAAATGCTATGCACTTGAACTTCTAAGAGGCAGTACAGTATTTGTAAAGGGACATTAACCACTGTCATGCATGCATATCTACACACTTCTCAATTCCATAGTTATTATTTGACCAGAAAAGGGAGTTCTTAGACCCTCATGAGGAGAAAAATAAGGAGATCTTGAGAGAAATCTCATGAGGTTGTCATGTCAGCAGCATTTTACTGAAAGGCAATCCAATTCAATGCAAACTTTAAAAATATGACCGTTAATATCACATGCAAATAAAATTTGTGAAAAATAGTAAAAAATGGCTGCAATGTGACATCATCAGGGAACTGCCATAAATTCAAACTTTGTTCTTGAATTAAAAAAGAGGATGTGATATGTAGGATTTCATTACTACTGTCAGATGAATCTTGGCTGAAAATAGAGAATGCAAGAAAGATATTTATCTGTGTTTCATGGACTGGGTAAAAGGATATGACTGTGCAGACCATAATGAAGTATGGTTAAAATTAAAAGAATAGGGATTCCAGAACATCTAATTGTGCTCATGTGAAATTTATTCATAGAACAAGAGGCAGTCATTCACTCAGAACAAGGGGATACTGGAGATTTTAAAGTTAGGAAAAATAGATACCATGGTTATATTTTTTTCACTATGCTTGTTCAATGTATGTGCTGATCAAATAATCTGATAAACTAGACTCTATGAAGAAAGATATGCTATTGGAATTAGAGCATAACTCATTAACAACCTGTGAAACATAAGCTTGTTGGAAGTGAAGAAGGCTTCAAACACATAGTGATAATAGAATATACTTTAGACTTAAGAAGAAAAGAAATTCTCACCACCAGACCCATAAGTCACGTCCACATAATGTGAAGAACAATTGATGTTACCATGGACTTCATGCTAACTGGGATCCACAATTAGCACCCAAGGAAATGGCAGCCAGGAAATCAAATTTTAGAAAAAAAAGTTAATATTGTACATCTAGTAAATCTTCAAAAGCATCCCTTAATGTTTTAAAGAGCAGAATTGTAATGAGGACTGAGGTGCACCTGAAACAAACCATTCCATTTTCAAGGACATTCCACTGGTGTGCTAGACAATTAATTAAAATGATGGAAGAAGGGTGGATGAATTTGAATTACAGTGTTGGTGGAAGATAGTGAACACCACCAATAAAAACTGGTCCTGGATGAAGCGCAGCCAGCACGCTTCTTTGAAATGAGGTTGACAAGACTTCATTTCAAATACTTTGGATATGGTATCAGGAGATATCAGCCTGGAGAAGGACATCATGCTTGATAAAGTCTAGTCAGTAAACAGAGAAAGACTCTCTATGAACTTAGACCAACACAGTGGCTGCAATTGCGGGGTCAAGAATAGTAAGGATTGTGAGGATGGTGTAAAACAGATTCGTGTTTCCTTCGGTTTTACGTGAGCTGGAACTGACTCAGTGGAAACTAACAACAATAAAAGACTTCTTCAATTTATGGCCCAGAATGTACTGAGCACCCTCATAAATGTCTCACATTCACCACTCAGCACTTGCTGATAGTGCTGGGCAGATAAACCGTGACTGCTTCTACCTGAGTGATGGCTAGGGTGTTAATTGGAACACTCCATGAAACTTAATTATGCAAAGCAGAGAGGCTACCCTGGAACTATTAATCAGAGGTTGGATTCAGAAGTAATTTGTTCCTGGGACCCAAAGAGCTCTTCTTCTAGTTCCTTGCACAATCCTGCGCTAATCGTTAATCCCTGGCCCAATGGGAAAGCTATTGGGAACAGAGCTAGAAGCAGGATAGAAGTAAATCAGGTTGTGATCATCACCTTGCTTAATAATAGTGACAAATATATCCTATTCCAATCACTTTTAATCACAGCCACCAAAACTATTCCCGTGTCAGCAATAAGTAGTCCTGCACATATTTCCCAGATGCCTAAAGGAAGAAGAAAAGCAAATGGGTAGATCAGAAAAAGTAGGTTAATATTAAGGAGAAAGGAAAATAAGACATTCTTGAAATTGCCAAAAAAAAGTTTCATATCACCTCTGAGTATTTTTGAAAAGAATACACTATAACTCTTTAATGGGGAGGATTTCATTATTTGCTCTTAAGTACAGTAAAGGGTGAAATCTAATGGAATTGTCTAAATAGTGCCTGATTATGTCTTTACTCATTGTGATAGAGGGCCAGACTGATAGGAAAAAATACTACTATGGCAACTGCTGCTATAACAACTGCTACTAAAGGCCTTAGGTGAATTCACAATGTCCAGGTATAATCTATATATGAATTCACTGAAAAAAAAACACACATATACATAGCACCCAATGAGTCTACTATAAAATACTCCCTGGCCTAATTAATCACCAGAGCACAAAACTATAAGTGCTTTGGTTCTTTCTTTCAAAGACCTTTGCAGAGGCAATGAATTATTTAGCATGGTTCTTCTCACAAAATCTCCAACTCCCACCAAATGACTATTTCTTGCTTGGGTCTGATAGGAAAGTGGGGAGCAGATGCTGATAGGATTTGCCTGTAAGTAACCTGGAACATAATTCCCCGAAGCGAAATCCATCCTGATGCATGTAAATGGAGCCCTCTGAGAAGCTGGAGAAGGGGTTTTATCACTGGCCAGAGCCAGGCTCTCTGTGCAGCAAACCTACCAGACCCAGAAGACAGCTACACCATCAACTAAGAAGCAACAGCGCCAGGATCCAAAGTGTGGAACAGAGTGGTGCACTTCCCAGCCCATGAAGGAAGTAAAGCTGAGTGCTTCTGTGCAGGAGGCTGGCTTGTGGAGTTGGGTGCCTCCAGACACATGATTGGGCAATCTGGGTTTGCTGACCTACGGAGTTTGAGCTAAATGTCTCAGGTTGAGACTTAGAGCAGTCACATGCCACTTGGGACATGTATTAGCAGACCTGAAAGAGCTTTGTAACATGTCCTGATAAGCAACTCAACTCTGGGGATTCCTCACTGGGATTAACAGTTTGTTAACTCTCTTAATAAACACTTTAATTATGTATTTGTCGGCGAGTTCTATGTGGCCATTTCAATAGATATTAGAATCTAGAGATCAAGTAGACCATTAATTAGCACAACACACCTTGATGTCTAAAATGAAACAAACAAATAAAATAGTAAGAAGGGAATGGAAAGGCATAGGAATAACCTGACAAAATGGGTTGGTGCGGGGGGGTGGGGGTGGGGTGAGATGTAAATGTAGAAAGGTGGCAGAAGGGGAGTGGACTCTTAGAAGAATTCAGAAGCACCATTACAAAAGCAAAGAAAATAGGGGAAGGAAAATGGGTCCTGGAAAGAAAGACCAATAGCCTGATGTCAGCCAGTCAGGTTTACCACACCCCCACAACACCTTTACTCGCAACCCCCCTTTCCACTGCTCCTAATAGAAACTCTATTTTAAGAAAATATGTGCAGGAATTCAGGGACAGCATGAGCAGAGATGTGGAAATGGGTGAATGAAGTTTAAAAAGTCTTAAAGACTGAATGGCTCCTCCCCCAGCCTCTACAGGGAGGGAAGAAGGGGAAGCTCTTTCTTTTTTTAAGTTGACTTTTTGTTTTCTACTTAGTTTCCCCTTCCTCCTACTTTTGGGACTCCTGGGGTTTTGACCGTCATTTCCCCATTTGGTCCCCATGGACTGTCTTTTTTCCTGATCTGTTGATTCTAACTTGTAAATAAAGAAAATATTATTCAAAAAAATTTTTTAAAGATTGAGTGGTATATCCTTTTTACTTTACAATAGATTTAGTCATCTCTTCTCCAAATCTTTGCTTGTGCTCTCTCTCTGGATTCCTCCACATACTTTCAAGTTGCAGCTGTCCATTGTTTGTGGAGCCCCGGTGGCGCAGAGTTACACACTGGGTGCTCAGCACAAGGTTAGCAGTACAAGTGATGAGAGAAAAACAAGGCTTTCTACTCATGTCAAGAGTTTGTCTTGGAAACCAACCTACACACATCATTCTACCCTGTCCTACTGGGTCACTCTGAGTCAGAATTGATGGGGAGTACTGAGAACTTGTGCTTTAAGGGCTCAGTGAGGCCATGTTAGGGATGGCCCTCACCACTCCTGGGTCACTAATCTGTACGCACTAGGATGACATGGAATTCTGCAGTGCGTGCCTCTAGTCTCAGTAACACCATCACTTCTTCAAAGGCAGGGAGTCTGTGATAGGCCCACTAATGAAGCCACCACAAACATACCATGCCCTAATCCCTAGAATCTGTAAATATCACTTTATGAAAAATCCATGTTTTTGCCAGTATGATGAGAATTTACAACATATATTTCTATGCCATAACAATTGTCCTTATAAAATATGGCCAGAGAGAGATTTATAGGGACAGAAAAGGCGAAACAAAGTTGTCATCCAGAGACTGAGATGACAATCAAGGAATTACAGAGTCACTAGAAAGTGACACGGAACAGATATTCTCTGAGAGACTCTAGAGAGAGCACAGCCTTGCAACCCCCTAGTCTTCAGTCCAGAAATAATGTTTTCAAACACCTGCAAGGCAATGAATCGCTGTCGTTTCACATCACTGAGCCTGCAGTAGTCCACTCGTGTGTCCACAGGACACATGGACGGGGTGTCTGGGATGACCAGGCACACGGATTTTTCCAGGACAGTTATAGTTGAGCCTTCACACCCTTTACTCTCAAAACTGTCCTACCTTGCTGATAAATTGTGTAGGCAGCATGACTATTGACCACATTTTATTCTTTGTTGTCTCATCTATGAACTCATTAACATAATTTCATGCACATTTCTACTAATGCAATGCATAGGTTTGGAAATGCAGCCATATTCTACAAATGTTGGAAATAGAAGATGGTGGCTGCTAAGAAATGGGATTTTCAAGCTGGCCTTCTGCCTACCCTATGCCCCGCCCATATGATTTCATATTTATCTGAAAATCAATAAATTTCTCAATGTAAGATCAGATTTCAAGAATAGATTACATCAAGAGTTTCTGGTAGGTTTGAGGAATATTATTGATGTGTTGAGACAAATTCAGGTGAACAGTATGTAACAGGAATGAATAGGATACGGTACTTGACCTGTGCCATAGCAAGCATGAACTGGTAGCTTTGGATAAGATGCAGTTATTGCTGTCGTTGCTGTTAGGACTGACTCAGTCAGTTCTAACTCATACGGACCCTCGTGAACAGAACAAAATGGCCTGGCCCACCATCCTCACCATCATTGCTATGCTTTAGCCCCTTATTAAAGCCGCTGTGTCAATCCATCTCACGGAGGGGCTTCCTTTGTGCATGGACCCTCTCATTTCTAAACAAGATGCACTTCTACCTGTCCCTCCTGACAACAGATCTCAAGGACATGAGACAATGTCTCAGCATCCTTGCTTCTAAGGGCAACTGTAGCCATACTTCTTCCCAGACAAATTTGTTCATTCTTCTAACAGTCCGTCACGGTATAGTTAATATTATTTGCCAGCCATATAATTCAAAGCGGCTAAAATGTGTTACCATATTTCTGACATCCCTTGGAATTTCATGTATGAATCTGAAAATTTCAGTCTATGCCCTGAATCTTGTGACATGAACCAGTGAGGTGATATTCTCATAAGTGACAGATATGCGATGCCACATGTAGGGAATGGAGTGATGATAACACATTTAGATAAAATTAATTAAGAAATATTGCTCAAAGTCTTTATCTCTTGACTGAACTAAATAAAGCAACTTGGGAATAATTAGATAATTTGGACAATAATCTACAGTCTTTCCATTAAATACGAGTATTTATTTAAAAAAGTAGGTTTGGATCTTGGTTATTCTTTTATGTATACTACATCTAATGACCTGATTTTATTGTAAATATAAAATATTCTCAAATAAATAATTATTGAGAAGTAAGTAAAAACAAACCTTAGAGGGACAGAAAAGGGTAAGCAAAAAGTAAGCACACTGAAATCTGTCTGGAGATAATAAAATTGAAAGAAAAGAAGAAAAGTGGGAGACTTTCTGGTACACTAAAAAAGACAATTAAGTAGAAATGAAAGTTGACATAAGGGAAAAGCAGCCCTTGGAAAGTATTTAAGCATGTAGTACCAATTTCCTTACCAAGAGGCAATCATACATATGGCAGGAGAAGAGAAATCTCGAGCAAAAATGTGCCTTTTCACAAGTTTTCTGCCTTCGACTCCCTCCAGCATAATAGAATGCAAATGATAAGTCAGACGGTTTCAGGATTGCTGATTGCTGAGTCTGCTAGTCATTGCACTTGGCCTATTGGTTCTTTAGTGTTTTGCTAAAGAATAGAGCCAGCAACTCTACCAGGAAAACAAAGAACACCTGGATCCAATTAATAACTTGCCTCACAATGGATATTTGAATCCCGTCTGATGTAGAATAAGACTTTGAAATAACATGCTATTGTATGTGTTCTAAGATTGATCTTGACCACTTACTGATGGGATGTTATTTATAAACGATTCCTAGTTATTTATAAATTAGCATAAATTAATAGCCAGAGAGCAGATTGAAATGTGGGGAGGAAAAAAAACACTTTACAATGTATTCAGAAACAAAGCAAAGGATATATTTGTGCAAAAGGAACGTAGAGAATAAAGTCACCAAAGATGAGGTAGAGTATACATGAAGGCAGTTTCTTCATACAACTTATGTAATCAAATCAAACATTGGAACATTGAAAACTGTATAACAAGCATGCTGCGAAAAAAGTTTACTAACTACAGAAACCCTTAGAGTGAGGCTTAACTTTCCTAACTCAAGTATATATATGGAATTTTAACTAATAGAAGTGATACATTTGGGTACTTTTCCTTTTATCATGCAGAGATCTTTCAAATACAGAGATGTTCCCAAAAGGGGCACCATGTACCAGATGACTGATTTCTCTGGGAAGTGATGGATTTATAGCCCACAGGTGTGACAAGTACAGACTCAGAAATGCATCCAATGGGGACTGAGAAATGGAAGTCAAAAGCACTATAAGCCGCAGCTTCCTCACTGAGTAAGTATCACCATGCCTGGTGATGCTGTAAGACACAGGAGAACTCCCCCTCTGCATTCCCAGGACTGCCTTTTTTTACAGCACTAGCACGTCTCCTCTGCTCTTGCAGAGTTGTTAGTCATTTGGAACTGCTGACGTTGAGACTAGCACCCCCAATACAATGCATGGCCCATTCTCCCACGAGGACTCCTGGGAAACAGTATCTTAGAAATCTTAGAAGAGGTCTAAGAAAAGAGGAAAGGAAAGTAACCAAATAACAATTATTAATATTTATTGATTTTTCCCGCATTCAGCCATTGCGGATTCTATGAGGCAGAGTTCTCTGGTATATAGCTGGGACCCACTTGATGGCAACTCATTGATAATGAGCTATTAATGGGTCAATGGTAGAATTCTCGTCTTCCTAGCTGGAATCATGGGTTCTATTCCTAGCCAACCCATCTCCTGCACAGTCAACACCCATCTGCCACAGGAGGCTAACATATTGTTATGATGTTGAACAGATCTCGGTGTCATTTCTAGATTAAGACTAAAGACCTGTATGTTGGCTTCCCCAAATCAGTCAATCAAACCCCCATAGTTTCTATGGATTGATACACAACCAATCGTGGGGTTGGTGATGGACCAGGGCATATTTCCTTTTGTGCCGGGGTTGTCACAATCAGGTACCCACTTCATAGCAGCAAGTTAACAATAATGACAATAGTGAATGCTTATTGATTAAATTTGAAAGAATATGAAATATCTGTTAGGTCACAAAATTAGCAAAATAAATCTAGAAAATAGCACACACTAGATTAAGCACTTATGGTAGTCCCACCCCCCGGGACGTGATAGCAGTTCCCTTTTGTCGCTGCGAAGGTTCTATGGAGTCAGCTGTGCATCACAGGAGCCTCACAAATAATCGGGCATAACACCTCTCAATCCTGCACCAGCAACACATGTTCAGATGAGGAAAAGCTGCTCCGAGGGGGTCACATAGCTCACTTTGGCTCCCCTACTTCACTCTCATTGCAGGACCATTCACTTAGACACCAAATGCCAACGCCTCTTGTAAAGCTACTGTCAAAACATTGGATGCACCAAGGATCTGCCCAGTTCTGAGGAAGGTAAGCTAGAATTTCTGAACCTGAATGTAATTTTCTAAAGGCTACTAATAATCCTTAGAATGAAAGAAATTAAACTTCAATGTTTTGAAATAGATAATTTGGCTCCCACCTTATTCCATCCATACCAAAAACAAACTTGAGAACTGTTTTGTCCCAATAGAAATTAATCCACCACTTCCACCACTTACAACTTTGCAGTAATACTAAAATATATAGTATACTGTATCTACTACATAATACTGACATAAGGATAAAATATAGGGATCGGGGGTCTATAATTGAGATTCTAAGTATCAATTCATACATCTATGGTCAGTTGATATTTGATAAGTTGCCTACTCCTAATGCAGAAATAACAATTTTCAATATATAATACACAGACAACTGAATAATACATACAAAACAATGAAAGTGCTTACTAGATGAGGGAATAAGGGGCAATGAAAATATTTGGAACCTCGATATGGTGGTTAAGGAGCAACATTAGGAAGGCCATCAAAATTGTTCATTCTAAAAAGGCTAGTTACATAGTATGTGATTGCTTTCACCTCAGATTATTTTAATGAATATAAAACTAGGTGATGAAATTCAACTGTAAAGTACTATTCATTTATATCAATATTCTTTGTCACCAAATTTTCTGAACTCTGTTTAATGCATAAAGAAGCCCATCCACACCAAGACCTGAGTTATAAATTGCCAAGCAGGCACAGCCTAGGGGAAGTGGAGCCCAAGCAGAGCAAATGATCCCTCCACTGCACAGCTCTCTGTGTAAAGAATGACACAGAAAGTTTGATTTCTGGCTCAGTTGCCCTTATGCTAATCATTTCCTTCTCTTCTTGTTTGCATCAAAGGAGAAATGTCTCCTCTTAATACTTACCTTACAGAGATATTGTGAGGATGAAATATAATAACAGACATGAGTGAATTGCATAGCAACTGCCTTAGTAAGATTCAGTGAATACTTATTAAATGGGGAGGCTTCAGAACATTTGTGAGACAAGCACATGAAGAGATACCAGAAGCTTCCCAAAACTTTTTGAAGGTATCACATATGGTTCTCCAAATCTATAAACTTTTCCCCTCCTGCCTCCTCTCCCCCTCCAAGGTTGACAACCCTAGATGAAGAGACCTGGCAATGTTGGCCTTGTAAACTGGTATTGACCTCTGGAAGGTTGACAGGCCTCCCCTTTATCTAAGAAAAGAGAGCTCAAGTAAAAATAAAATGAAATATATGAGGCCTGTCTGTGTGGCATACTTTAAGAATCTTGCACATGAATATGCAGTTACCTTAGATTAAATCAATAGATTTTTTTATTATATACTACATTCATGTTTATGATTTTTTTCTAACTTTCAGAATTTGAAACTTCACCACTCTTCACAGTCAATTTCCCTGCTGTATAGATTTACATGAGGAACTTCCTCTACTCTACCACTCGCTATGTGTCTGAGTCTCCTCTGTCCTGCAGTGTCACTAAGTAGGCATGTTTTTAGGGCATTCTGAGAGAGCCTTCCCCAGGTCATCCCTTCAGAGGATCAGGCTTCCCTGCTACTCCTAAGGACTTCATTTTAGAATTACAGGAGTGAGAGCAAAGATCAATGGCAACCTGATTTACAGCAGCTCTTAGCAACAGCTAGTGGAAATTAGAAATAAATAGGAGGTCAGATGACTCACCAGTAATTTGACATTGGCAAATCTAGTTTATTTAGAAGACTAAAATAATAACTTTCACATCTTCATTTCAACTGACAAAGCATCTGCACATAGGCTTTCAGATCTGAAAAGTGCTTGAAGGTATACTACCATGAAAATAGTTCACTGCTCCCTCTATTATGTACTGCAGTGATAGAAGTGGTAGTAGGAGGACATAATCTGACCAGCCCTTAGCTGGCAGGCAGTGATAGAAACCTATAAGGTGACTCCTTGGTTCTGATTCCTAATTCTGAGTCTGTTTGCTAGTTGTCACAAGTTTAAAAGACAAAAACAAGCAAACAGCTGAATGAATTCCTGAGAGCATGAGAAATGCTTTGAATATCACAAAAGAGAAATGAGCGGCTCCTTGAATCTAAATGAAAGGGGTGATTCAAAAACACAAACACAATGATAATTTCATGACTGGAAATATTAATTTTAAGAAAATGACTACCAAATGTAAGCTGAATGATGACAATTCCATGAATTCAATGGTAACTTTGACTTTAATTTATAAGGAAGAATTGCTTGCCACAGAATTGCTACAATACGAGTTTCAAAGATTTCAAATATCTTAGCAGAGGCTGTAAAATATACAAAGCTAAGTTAAAAAATATGTATACTTGAGTTATAGGTCATACATGCTCTGGATTATGTTCAACCCTGCGCACATATCTCTTTGAACAGTGAATGACTGCAGAAAATTTTCCTAGTAATATGATAGACTGACCAACAGGTCAATGACAGATTGACAGATTGATGAAAATGTGCTAAGATTGATGACACATCCATGCCAGAGGAAAATATACACAAAGGTGTGCATGGATTAGCTAGAATACATACATATATTTCCTAACTGAAGTCAATGAGATGCAAGCTAGTGTCAGTGAGTACACTTCATGGCTTGCAGTTCGAAACCACTAACAGCCCTATGGGAGAAAAACTGGGTATTCTGCTTCTGTCAACAGGGACCCTCTCGGACCCCCACAGGAAGTCACGATGAGTCAGCAATGGTTCTGTGACAATGAGTTTGACTTTTGGAGTTACCTAGCTCATGTATGTACACGGTCCCAAGGTGAGATCCAAAAAGTCCGGAAGTTAAGGGAATTTTTACAAAGTTAATCTTACAATGATCAATTATTTAAAGTAAATAACTCATTAAGAGAAACCCGGTGAAGGGTCTATGATACACTCTATGCTAACCTTTTACTTTTTTTTGTTTTTTGTGTTTTTGGGGGTGGGGCATCACTGCTCTCCGGTGGTGGGAGTAGGAGGCCCAGTCCCACTGCTGGAATTGAACCTCCGTCCCAGTGGGCCGCAGACCTGTGCACAACCACTACGCCACCGGGGCTCAGCCCCCTTTTACTTTTTTCAAAGTCCAAATTTAACTCAAAATGAAAAGAGAAGCCCAGTTTTGGCAGGGGGAGTGCAGGCGGATCAAGGCAATGGGAGCAGGACTCCCAGCTGGTTGAAGCTAAGGAAGGTTGATGCTAAGGCTTCCGTCTGGGATATTTCCGGGGATGGTCCATCTCCGTCTGTGAGGAAATTGATGAAAGATCATATTTGGGCAGAGAAATTATTATTTCAATCTGGGATATAATAAATTTGAGTTGCTTCTGGGATATCCCAATAGACAAATAGGCAAATTGGTGAATTTGATCATTCTATCTAGAATATATAGGGATTATCTACATTGGGAATATTAATTTTAAATTATTCAGAATCTAAATATTTGTTACAGACATGAAACAAATCAAATTCTAGAGAACACAGAAATGGTGGACAGAATCTCGGATGAAATCGAAAGCTAATCTGTATTTGCATCAACTTTGTTTTATAGCATTTTGTGGAAAGGGGGATGTGGTTTACTAGTTTCTAGGAGTCTATCACTTAATTATGGAATTTTAGAAATGCGAAATAGCCACAAATAGGAGTTGAACATGATCGTGCCTGGGTGCATTGATAACAATAGGATCCCTCTCATAGGATACTAAGATTACCCTGAAGTTTAAATCTCTCTTGATGCATGTCATTCTGTCAGATCCTCACATCTTAATTAAGAGGTGTTTTTTCCTCACAATTTAGAATGCAAAGTACCTGAAAGAACAGATATCTGAAGGTATGGTGAGTTAATATTTAATGGAATGTTATCCAATGATACCTCACCCTTTTATTTCCTTACCAGATATAGCAGAATGACAAAACATTTAATAGCCTTGTATTTAGAAAAAAGCAGTGGAAAAATATAGGAATTTCTCTGTTTGGGGTCATTTCGCTCTGATAGCTTTTGCTAAATTACCAAGTGTCATTTCCCCCTATAAGCCATGTCCCCAGCCAGGGTTCAGGGGATGTCTCAGTCCTTGCTCTTCCATGGGAACTCCTGGCTCAACTACAGAATGGAGCAAGTTGCTTTTGCCTACCACCTCCTCACAAAGCGCTACCTTTCATTCTGGGCACTTTCCACACATCTCTGTGTGCACTCCGAAAATGTCCTGCAAACATAGTTCACGTGCATGTTGCTCTGGAAAACAGTGAAATATAATGATTTTCAAAAGATTCGTAGGCTGTTGGAATTCCCAGAACATTGCACTGTTTGGGAAAATAAAGCTTACCTGCATATTTTAGGCTTAAAGATTGCCAACCAGATGGCAGGCAGCTATATAAAAGGTATTACAAGGCTTCAGCCCTGTGTGTGTGTCATTTAGTGTGCATTCTGCGCACACAATCCTGTGCTGTGGGGACCGTTGGTCGCCCCACCCCACCCCCACCGCCTTCAGTTTCAGCATGCCTGCATATACTGTAGGGGAAAAAGGCCTTTGAAAGTATTGCTGCGGACCACTAATTTATAATGTGTGTGCTTACTGACATTTTCCTTGACGCCCTCGCAGGGGGTAGACATTTGGAAAGATGGGTGTTTCAAAAAGGCAAAGGTAGAAAAATGATCCAGACCACTGTGCGTGTGTTCCCTTAGTTCTTCTGTTATATAACATGCTACTTTTCTTCCTGTTTGCTTGAAACACTGAGCATTTGGCTTAGAATTTCCAGAGATTTTTAAGAAGCCAGACCATATTATTAGTGGTGAAATCTTAAGACGCTTAAAGCAAAAAAAAAAAAGCCAGCTTGTGTCCAAACAGAGGCTCAGAAGCGACGGATGGGCTGCTTGGGCTGGATCCAGCTATAGAAGATGAAGCAAATTCTGGCTCAGAATACAGGAGACTGTTCAGAGAAAGCATGATTCAGAGAGGCCCAGGAGCATAGGTTTCAAGGTGTTTAGGAGTCAGAGATTAGGGGAGTGAGCAAATCAGGCACCCTCGAATTAGACAAGGCCTTGCACCTGAAGGACAGTCTACAAACCGGGGATTGTGTTCAGTATTCAAGAACAACGAAGTTGAGCCAACTTTTGGAATGACAGAGGCACAAGAAAAACCCATTACATATCTATTCAGGGACAAATCATGGCAAGGCATAGGCCCTGTGGTACAACTGAGCATCTGTCCCCAAACAGCAAAGACCGTGTCAAGTACTGGTGGAAAACCTAGGGAGGCCTCACAAAAAGTGAATCTCACATGAGCACATCCATTACACAGCACACGAGCATCTGCTTATGCTTCATGGTCTGAGCAAATAACGTGACCACTGCCGTGAGTGACAGGGACAGAAAGTCCAACATTACTACACACACACACACACACACACACACACGGGATTTCCAAAGTTCATGGGGAAATTGAACAGAAGATAGAATTTTTTCATCATCCGTGTGTAGTTCTAATGGCAAGGCAACAGATATTAAAGAAGTCATACACAAGCAGATTCATCCATCCTGTCCCCTTTAAAGTCATTGTGGTGAAGTGCCATGGAGTCCGCGCTGACTCCCAGGACCCTTTTGTTATGGATAACAAAAAGGAGACACCACCCATTGCGCACCAACCTCACAAAGGTTCATGTGCTTCAGCCCGCTCTTGCCCTTGCTGTGTCCATCCATGTGGCTGAGGGTTTCCCCTTTGCCCCTACGTTAGAGGCTAAAAATTATAGCGATTTCACTCCTTTCGAAAGTATCGTATGGCAGATATGGTCAATTGAGAAAGTCATGTAGCTAAGGAAGGGCATGTAAGTGACCGTGAGAAGAAAGCTTGCTCCAGCAAACAAACCCACCCCTGGCCAACGAGTGAGTCCTGGCAGTGAAAACTTAGTTGATAAACAAGAGCCCCATGCATTAACTGTATCAGCCACTCAGTGGGACAAAGATGTTCAATTCCGGAAAAGACTTACATTCTTGGAAACCCACAGTTTCCTCTGCCCCAGAGGGTCATGGTGGGTTGAAATATGCATTTTGTCTCTTCTCTTGGCTTCATTTTCACCATCGCTGTCACCTCACCACCAGAGGGCTCACTGAGAGACTTCTTTTGCATCAACTGAAGTAACTATGAGGAGGGATATATTCCTTAACTTATAACAGATGGAATCTAGAAAGCTACTATTCCGTGGTAGGAAAGACACCACTTAGGTAAATTAGTGATGAATCCAAGCACATCATCCTGCTTTAAACATCATCCCCACAGATTCTCCCTGAACAGCTATGCTGCCTTGAGTACATGGTTGATTCTGTCTCCCTACAAAAGCAGACACCCCGTGATTATCTCCTCCTGCTGTTGCACCCCTGCCCTCTCATGCCTTCCCCCAGTGCAGGTATTAGGTTTCCTCACCTGTGAGCTCAGGGACTTTACTTGATTACCACCCTCTTGAGACCTATGTAACGCCTGAATATGCGTGACTAATGGCTACCTATAAAAGCCCCCAAACAGTAAACAGATGTGTTCTCCCTCCCTGTCTCTGTGTAAAACTGGATCCAGAGAACATGGCCATCTCAGAGATGAGCATGCTACCATGAAAGGTGCCTGACTCCTTTATTTCATTTTCTCTCCTATCTTCCATGACTTCACTATGATCTTTATGTATTCCAACCATCCAATTGCACTTATGGAGTCCCTGGTTGTTAGAAGCTAGCTTACTCTCAAGGTCTTGGTTCTTGTTCCTTCATGGCACAGCATCTGTGGAATTCAGTATCTGTGCCTGAGGCAGACAGAGTGATCTCATGGAGAATCCAGCTGGGGCTTCTGATCAATAAAAACCGTTCGCACAGCCATCCAGTCAATATTGACTCATAAGCACCGTATAAGGCAGGGTAAACCTGCCTCTGTGGGTTTTTGAGATTGTACCTCTTCACAGTAGAAGAAAGCCTCATTTTCTGCCCAAGAAGCAGCTGGGAGCTTTGAACTGCTGATCTCACAGTTAGCAATCCTGCCCATAACCACAATACAACCTGGGCTCCTGAGGCCCTATATTGGCTTTTAAATTAGTTTTAAAGCATGGATAATCACATACCTTTTTTATTTGTTCCCCCGACGTAAACACAAATTAAAAAGGATGCATGACAGATACAGTCGTCACATAAAGATCAAAGGGAAATTATTCATAGCATCCAAATACTTGAGGAAAATAGTTTGAAGAGTGAACAAGATGACTAAATGACTGGATGTTCCCATTGACTCCCTGTAAAACTAATTGACTGAAGAATGAATAAATGCATGCACAGACTCAGGTCTCCGAACTCCAGAAGAACCAAGATGGGGTGGCAGTTGGGGGTAAACACAGAAAGGGAGCTCTGTAAGGAAGCAAGAGTCTTATTTGCTTATTTTTGACATAGTGCACATTGGCCATAAAGTCTTTGTTGGGGCTCTTGAGAGAGGGTAAGAGGATATGATGGCACTGTCAGAGAATGGACTGCAATCTGAATGAAGTCGCTACAATGGGAGAAATTGCGAAGGCTGCAGGGTAAGGGCCTACTTCAATCACATGAAGCCCAGAGAGGACTTTTCTATGCTCAGGAAGCTCTGCACAGGGGCACCTATGAGGGAAAGAAAGAGAGAGCTTCTCACCTATGCCACAAAAAAATCAAGCCTCACCCTTTAGATCAGAATATATGATCAGCTAACTAGCCCTCTCCCACACATTACTGAATTTCAGAGAGCAAGCACCTAGAAATCCAAAACCATGAATGAAAACAAAACAAAGCAAAAACCCCAACAGACAGAAGCAGATTCAGGAGAACAATGAAACGCTTTGCTTAACCAGAAATTTTCAGCTTTGGAAACATTGTGGGGCAGCTCTGCCCAGTCCTGCGGGGTCACTGTAGTTGGCATCAACTCACTGTTTGCTTGTTAGGGGCTTGTTTTTTTTTGTTTCAAATGGTTCTAAAGTGACACCAAGGCCACTTCTGAGAGTCAGCATTGATTCATCATGTTCCTGTAGTATGAAACAGAGCCACCCATAGAGTCTCTGGGGCTATGTACGTTTGTGGAGGTGGGTAGTTGCATCTCTCCCAGAGACATGGCTGTGGGTACTGGTCCAGACCTTCCTTGGCAACTGAGTGTTCCTGGCTGTGCCAACAGGGAGACAATCAGAAAAAGTCCCACAAATATAAGAAAACAAAATGTATAGTGAAAAAGTATGCAAATAAACAAAATTATAGCCCCAAGTTCCTCCACCCCAGAAAAAAATTATTTAAAAGCAAATAAGAAGAGAACATTTCTCCAGTGGCAGCTAGACTAGTGCAAAGAACTAAAATTTTCAGAAAGAAGATAAAGTAGATGAACTAGAAGATAAAACAACTGAGTTTACCAAACTTTAAAAGAAATAAATATATTTCGTTTAGGAAATATAGGATTCAATTTAATCATATAACACAGAATCCCAGAACATTATGAAAACAATAAGGGCATACAAACAATTTAAAAGGAATAATCAGAGACAATTTCCCATAGTGTACAGACAAACAATTCTGAAAATGCAGGAAACTAAAAAATCCCTAAGCAGAAGAAACACAAGTAAAACAATTTCACACTGTATCCTAACAAAAAGCTTGGGAAACAAAGACAAAGAGACAATTTGGAAAGTAGCAAAAAGAAAAAGAAATATGACATAGTAGAGGTTTTTTTTAACAAGAATTGGTTTGGATTTCTCTCCCCATAAACCCTAAAAGCCACAAGACAATGGAATGACATATTTAAAATACAACCAAAATCATTGCCAACCAAAAATTCCTTACCCAGCAAAGTCATCATTCAAAAACAAGGGGGCAACCAATATATTCCAAAATAATCGCTTTTAGAAATTGCCACAATCAGACCAGCTTTGCCCATATTACTCAAAGGACTACTCAAATGAAAGACAAAAGCACTAATTATATGTATACGTGGGAGAGGGCACATATACTTTAAAAATTGAAAGAAAAATCTTTCTTAAAAACACAACACAGGGCTGAGCCCCAGTAGCATAGTGGCTATGTGCGGGACTGCGGTCGACTGGCATGGCAGTTCAAATCCAGCAGCAGCAAGGCTGGGTCTCCCACTCCCACCAGAGGGCAGTGATGCCTAAAAAAAAAAATTAAATAAATAAAATAATAATAATAAAAACACAACACAATTAGTCATGAGGGTCAACTATATGGTATTTCCAGGGAATAAGCTTAAGAGTTAAATACTACAAAAAATGCTCCATCAATTTTTTAAAGAAATAACCCCATCAATTGAACAGTTAGAGTTTACATATTGATATTAATGGAGAAACCCTAGTAGAAACAGGTGCAGAAGGAGCATATAAGTGATACATTTATGACATTAAGGCTACATGTCCACTGTTGTTCATATATTAATCATTATTGTAATTATAAGTTGAGGACCACATTTTTGGCACACATCTTCTGCCTTTGCTTGCTAACTGCTTCCTCTCCCCAATAAGTATTTCCATATATGACGCTCCATTAATTTTTTTACAAGTTACTGCAATTTAGCATAACGTGATTACAAAATACCTCCTGAGGGGAGGGAGTGGCTGGCAAACAAACAATGAAAAGTGTATGCTATTTATGTAAAAATATGTTAGTGTAATATGTCTGGTGAAAACCAAGAGGGGAAAACTCTTTCACTGCCATTGAGTCATTTCTGACTCTTAGTGACCCCATAGGATAAGTAGGACTTTGCATGTCAGTTTTCTACACTGTACCTTTTTATGGGAATAGAAGTCTTTCTCTCATAGAGCAGTTGGTGGTTTTCAACTGAAATGACCTTGCAGTCAGTAACTCAATGAGTCACTCTGTACACAACCAAGAATTATTAAAGAGAAAAACATCCAGATGAAAAGGAGTAAGAAGGAAAAAGTGTTTACCATAAAATTTTTTTAAAGTAACCAAATACAAACAAAAGAAAATAATCAAACTTAAAGAAAACAAAGAAGATATAAAATATTTTTCAAATAGCAAATTAAGTGAGGTAGAGTAATAACCTTAAACATAAGTGATGCCAACAAACCAACCTATCATCTAGTTGATATCAAATCATAGTGACCCTATCAGAGAGGGTAGAACTGCCCCTCTGAGACTACGTTTTTACTTCAGAAGTAGAGTCCCATTTTACTACCACAGAATGTCAGGTGGCTTTGAGTTGTTAGCAACCCTTGCAGTAAGGAGCCCAACATGCAACCTTTATGCCACCATGGCTTAACTTTCCTTGGCTAAAACAGTACTGGTTAGAAAGACAAATAATGAAACAGAAAACATTGATGTGGCTGTGGGGAGACTGGAATTCTTAAACAATGATGGAGGGACTATAAATTGGGACAAGCCTGATGGAAAACAATATGGCACTTCCTTAAAGCACTCAACATAGAAATGCCATATGATCCACCAATCTCATACAGGGGAAGAAGAAGGTAACTCAAAAAGTAATGCTAAAAAATTCATAGAACCATTATTAAACGTAAATTTCAAAATATGAGGTTATTGGTTCCCTCTATATCCTCCATATACGTCTATACATTTCTGAAGCAGTGTGTCTACCTGCCTGACTCTTACCATAAGAATTCTGTTATTTGATTTCCACTATGTTAAACCTTCAATTTTGCATTTCAAGGGAGCTCAAATCATGTTGCTTTGAAATTTTCATTGAGTTTGGGACACAAGGAGAATAGAAGAGTGAAAATCCAAGCTTTGGATAGATGGTATATTGTGCCCCAAATAAAATTCTGAAACAAGTTTTATGATCCTTCCAGATTGAGCAGGTGAAATGCCTTAATGGGCGGAAATATCCCAAGCACAGCTTTCCTGTTTTGTTTTTGTTTGTTTTTTTTCTCACCAATGTAGTTTTCAATTTTCTTACACATCTTTAGAACACCCCCCTGTACTTCTTGTATATTTTTGAAGAATATTTAACTAGATTGATATCATCCAATTCATTCACCAAGAGCTTTAAACTGACCTTGCAGTCCTCAATTTAACTGGTCCAGCAGATTCCCCCAGAAAACACTCTTTCGTTTCAACCTCTTTTTAAGGCATCCTTAAGTACTCGATATACTCTTTCTGTAATAAAGCATCTGATTTCTTACTGAAAGAATTTGTGTGCCACCATCCACTAATTGCAGAGTATTAATTAAATACTTTTGTTTGCACTATACTCATACATGTATGACCTATGTGGCAGTTATGTGCTTATGTTAATTTCATGATTGAGATGTAGGGGTGGAGTCTAGCCTGTTAATCTGGAGATAGCCATTGAGTAGCCAATGAGGCCTCCATGTGGGCATGACTTTATTCTGAGACTTCTGGGAAATCTCACAATATTTCCTTCGTGAAGATGAGAAGCTATCTTCTCTAGTTGTTGAGAGTTAGTGTGACAGACAATGAATTACAGACAAGACAAGATGGCAGCATCCGAGAAGCTGGAGGAGCTGGCAGAGAGACCACACCGCTTTGCCCTGATGGAGCCAGACCTCTGAAGCTGGAGCGGCCACATGGAGACCTCTGCCAGGGATGAGTTGCTTCTGTTGTGGATGGACCCTAAGCCCTGGAAGCGAGGAGCCATGTGGAGACCCCTGCCAGTGCTGGGAATCTGCGCTGACTGACCTGTGACTTCATGAAGGAGAATACTCAGAAGGAAAATTTATAGATTGATTTTGGGCATATGGGTTAATATCGGATTTATGACCTTGAACTGGACTGGGCTCAATATCCTGTTCCTCTTGTATATAAACCTTTTCCTTATATCTATATACGTGCCTATGAAATTTGTTCCTCTAGTCTACCTGGACTGACACAACCTAGAACTGAAATAGTCCTACTCTTTGACTTACTCTTAGAGCTTACAGAAACAAAAGTAATGTCCAAGAGATGTATACATTCGAATGTTCACTGCAACATTATTCACAATAGCAGGAAAAAATGGAATGAACCCATGTCGATCAATGGACAAATGAAAAAAATATGCTACACAAATACATTGAAAACATGATAAAGAATAGTGATGAGTCCTTGTAATACCTTTTTAACATGAATCTGGAGGCCATGATGAGTAATCAATCTTCAATAAATCTTGAGTCAATAATCAATCAATCAATGCTAAGCAGTCCATTTTAAAAGGACAAATATTACTGACACCAATTTTTTTTAAAAAAATCTCTAGAAATCAACATTCCTCGGTGAGATGAGAGATGAGAGGGGACAGGGAAGGAGAATTCTTTTCAAGATAGTAGCCACATATTAATTTGTGGTGAAAGGAAAGATAGTACACAATATGGAAGAAGTCAGCAAAACAGACATAGGTGAATTATGGCACTTAGAGGTCCACAAAAATAAAGGACCGTGGCTAATGCTGTAACATAAATTTCAGTAATAACAACAAACAATGGCTGCAGGTTCTATTAGGTATGCACGCATGGTGTGTAGGTGTGGAAGGACATATAGGCGTGTGCATACCTAGGTTAATGGAGAACATTTTTGTACACATATCTATGCTGCACATATATGTGTATATACATATGAAGAGACAGAGAACATATAGGGTACAGTGATAGAAAATATTTAGGCATATGCAAACACTTTATTAAACTGAGTTGTTGGGCTTGAAGACTAAGGACCACAGTCCCGGGGGACATCTAGGTAACTTGGCAAAACAGAGTTCATAAATAAAATGTTCTACAGCCAAGTTTGATGAGTAGCATCTGGCACCATAAGGTTTTGAAGTGGTTATCTAAGATACAACTGTTGATTTCTTCCTGTCTGGGTAAAAAGAGAATGAGAGGCACAAACGATGCAAAGAAGCAAATATCCCCAGAACTATTGCCAGTAGCATAAGCCAGTAGTGTAAGACAGATGGTGCCCTGATAGCCCATTCTACTGCTTTCTCTGCAAACAATGGAGGTCCCAGTTAGATTAGGGGGAAAAATTGTAAAACAAAACATGAATTAATTTAAAGGAGATTAAAAAAAAGACCAGTCTTAATGGCGTGATAGAGACTGAGACTACTACCTTAAAATAACTTTTCAACATGAAACTGCATTCACTCCTGTAGCATGCCTCTCAGTCGAATACTAGATTGGCCTATAAAACAAGCAGGAACATTTCCTGAAGAATGTACTCCTTAGAACAATCATCTGCACTGGAGTAAATGGACAACAGTAGTCCAAAAGTCAACATTAGATGCAGTAAGGGTGGGGAGCCTGAAAGGATGAAATTGCTAAGGAAGCGTGGGAAGGAGGAGCATACCCGCCCATTGTGGGAAGCCAGTCAATGTCATGGAACAATTTATCTATGAAATGTTAAAAGGCAAGTTAATTTGCTGTGTACATTTTCACTTAAAAACTGCCCAAATATGGGGCCAGGGGTGGGGGTGAGCAAAGGAAAGTTAAGGACGTTGAAATCATCCATTTAGGTGATCCGGGATAATATTTTATTCATCGATGTGTGAAGCAGGGAACTTGCCTTGATTATAGTCAGCATAAACTTGCTAAAGAAAGGAAAGTGACAACTGTCGCAGAGTCTGAAAGATGCTGCCACACCGGCTCGGGCATGGAGGAAGGGATGGCATGCTCAGGGACTCAGAACCCTTAGACAAGTTGAAAGGCCCCTTCTTTTCCAGAGACTGCAGACCTGTAAATCTATAAGATAACACTCATGTATCATTCCAGTCCACTCATTTTGGCGATTGTTGAATAGTAATAGGAAAAACAAGACAATGATAGAGTGAATATTACCATTCTGAGGAAGCTCGTTGCTCACAAAATATCAATTTATACCTCATAGAAGATAATAGTTCATTTATTTCAATTAGTTGGATTTAGTAAACTATTTCCTAAGGAGTCCCCCAAATTTAATACCAAATTCAGATATTTCAAAAATGGAAGCCAGATCTAACCACCACCACCCCACCACCCATATGTCTATAAGGAAGCTTTGGGATCCTAAGTGCATTTTCTTTGTGTGGGTATGCAGGCTTGCTTCCTCACATTCTTCATTAAGCTCCAGGTCACACTCTATTCAAGGATGCCTCCTGGGGTAGGTGCCAGGCTGGCAACCGCAAGCTTGATGAGTTGAACCCACTATCAGCTCCATGCGTGAAAAGACCTCACACATAACCAAAATAAGCAAATAAATAAGAAAAAATAAAAATAAAGAGTGCTCCTGTTGCCATTATGCAATGTTATATCCATATCTTCCCAGCATATTCATTATTATAGCCATCCTGCTTCCAATCAAAGGACCTGGTGGTGTGGCTTTTTCTGCCAGCTGACTGACTCAATTACCTCTACCACAGAGCCACTACACATGCTTGATTGGGATAATAATGCTCCATGTGTCCACAACTCTCACATCAGAGACATTGCTACAGAAAATTAACGTGCATCTGTCCATGCAGAAAGAGTGGGATGCAATAATTTAAGGTTCTATCCACCAAATAGTGTTTGTTGCTGTGCTGTAATCCTGGCAATCAATGTAACAGATGAACATAGTGTTTCCTCCGAAATATTTGCTAAACATGTTAGGACCTTGAAAGCCACACCTCAGCGTGTGTTTGTATGTGCCTGTGTGTATTTGAAGAGAGACTCTGTGTGCTGGATAGCTCGTGGAATGAAAAGCTGCACGAACCAAATACTAAATGAATAAGGTAAAATGAGGAGCCTTGAAAGGTTGTTAAAAATAAATCAAATACTGTGCACTCTGTAAAATATATATATATATGTATATATATATATATGATATTAAAGAAAAAGCCTCCAAACTGGATAAGAGAGGAAAGGAAAGAATATTTCCTGGATAATACACACAGCCTAAGGCTTGTGAAGAAAAAAATAATACACTCTGTGGGGAGGAATTAGAAAAACAATAATCTGAAATGTTGGCAAGAACATGTATGGTGAATGCTACAGCCATTTTAACAACAAAAAATGTGTGTGTGGTTACATACACAAGATATGTATAGTATACAGATATGGGAGGGTTTATGTAGTACACGCATGTGCCCTATGTGTTAGGCCAGGTTGACCAGAGAAACAAATCCAGTGGCACTCATGCACGTGTAAGAGAGAGAACGCTTTATATTAAGAAGTAGGTATATATCAATCAAACATCCCATCCCAGTTCAGATCAAGTCCCTAAATTTGATACTATCCATAAACCCCTTTTCAGACTCACAGAACCACATTCAATGGTGCAGAATTCAGGAATATCACTGACCACATCACAGGGCTTGTCCGGGTTTTGGAATGGCTCATCAAATGGAAGGTGAAGGCAGAGAGAGAGAGAGAGAGGTGGCCTCCGCAGAGCCACTTGTTTTGGTAGCACTTCCACAAGAAAACATCCAGCTGTGACCAGACTGACGGCTCAACTTCACCCATATCTTCTTAAATGCAGTTTTGTTTGTTTGCTTGTTTGTTTTGTTTTTTTGTGGCATCACTGCCCTGGTGGGAGTAGGAAGGCAGCCTTGCTCCTGGAGAGCTGCTGCTGGATTTGAACCACCAACCCTGTGGGCCGCAGTCCTGCACAAAACCACTAGGTCGTCAGGGCTCAGCCTCACCCATATCTTCTTACAGGTGTAGTGAAGGACTCAAAACCCGAACCATCACACCTTGTAGCTAACTTCTCTCTTCTAAAATTTAAGTCTTGCACAGTTTCTCATGTGGAACCACATGACAGTAAAAATAAGTGAGTCTACTACTCTTGAAATAGGACACTCTCACTGTCCTGGGACATACTACACTTGTGATACTATATTAACTTGAGTGCTACTAAACTCAATTTCCTACAAAGTGGTTTCAATGACTAAAAGGACTTCACTTTTAAGGTGAACGTACGTGCATAGATGTTGGTTGATACTTGGACAAATACCTCATTAACCGAAGTTGGAAAGCCACTTTCTTCTCAACGTCACTTCAAGATGAAAGAAGAGCTCACAACTGAGCTCCCTGCCATCCCCAAGACATCTATATCATTTTGTATAAAAGATTTTGCCTTTTTCACTTTTCTCTGTATTATGAAAATCCAGAAAATCAATATCTTCATGATCAATTATTTAATCCAATCAAGTG